>JAAGNO010015249.1:0-17154 GCA_033439905.1 Ceryle rudis
GAAGGCTCTGGGGAGACCTAATAGCCACCTTCCAGTACCTGAAGGGAGCTTATAAAAAGACTGGAGAGGGCCTGTTTGCCAAGGCCTGTAGTGAAAGGACGAGGGGTAATGGTTTTAAATTAGAAAAGAGTGGACTCTAGATTGGATGTTAGGAAGAAGTTCTTTACCACAAGAGTGGTAGAACCCTGGAACAGGTTGCCCAGGGAGGTGGTCGAGGCCCCATCCCTGGAGACATTCAAGGTGGGGCTTGACGGAGCTCTGAGCAACCTGCTCTAGTTGAAGATGTCCCTGCTCTCAGCAGGGAGGTTGGGCTAGATGACCTCCAGAGGTCCCTTCCAACCCAGACATTTCTATGATTCTATGATCTTATGAAGACTTAATGCTTTCTGCCTGTAGCTTCCTCCTGTGATAAACAAATTTGCATCTGAGCACAGCAGAGCTGTTCATCCACAAGCTTTCAAAACACATACATGCGCATGGAGCTCTCCCTGGCACTTTACTGACTGGCAGCACGTGCATGTGCCCTCAGAGGGGAAGCAGGAGGCAAAAGCACTCATGTGTGAGAGAGAAGTGCAAATCCACGTATCAATTTCATGCTTCTCCCAAAGTCAGAGTGCCAGACAGCTAAATCAGAGTGGTGCACACAGATTCATGTGTCTGGGAGCCAAACGCACACAACGTGCAATGTCTCAGCACAAATGTGTGACTGGCGCACTTTGGTTTCAGTGTAGTTAGGGAATGTAAGAAATACACATTTATACACGTACGTGTGAACCACAGGCATCTCACAGAAGTAGGATACTGACGTGCTGAGAGAACAAGACTGCCAGCGCCTTCAGAGCTTGAATCAAATCATCACGAGCTGGATCCCCTTGAAAGGGATGGAGCTATGATGCCCCATCCTATAATGCATTCAACTGGCGGAGCTGTGGCTGTTGTTGACAGGGCAGGCTGTCAGATGGGATCGCCATTCCTATTAGATGTGAAGTACCTTCACTGAAGACTTTCATATCCTAAATTAGGGTAAGTCTAGCTATAGCTGATTTATCTTTTAGTCTGTATCCTGGAAATAGTCCAACTGTGGAAGACAGTTTACCCAAGATGGAGGATACATTTCTTCGGCTTCACCTCCTGTGGGCTGTGTGCATGCTGCAAACCAAGCTAAGCAGAGGAAAGCCAGACCTGATTACCTCTGCCCTTCCAGGCTGCAGGATACATGGACTCCTGGTGTCGTTACAGGGCTTAATGTTATGACGTTCTCCTGCTAGTTCTCACCGTGTAATATATGGGTGCTTTCTACCCAAAAGAGCTTTTGCAACCTGGCTCAGGTATCCCTGCACGGCACTGCCATCTCTAACTTCAGCTTGCCCATACCCCAGAGTGTTTCTTTAGTAAGAGCAAGCACTGACAAAGGTTAATATTTTCCTTAAGATGATGGTGATTATTATAAGTTTATTAATAAGATGTTGATTAAAGTAAGTTAAACCAATTTTTCTCTTTCATCTTTAAGATAGGTAAATCACACCCTCCTGCTCTGATCCTGCAAAGAGACTCAAAAGCAGACTCCAGCTCAGCGGAGGTAAGAGACTCTCCTTCTCCTCCTCCTCCAGAGATGCCTTGGCCCCAGCACTCGTTAGGGCTCCCACGTACAGAGAGATGCTGTGGCAGCATCCATGCCCAGAGGTTACCCTTTTCTAAAGGCTTGCATGTGCCAAATGAGACAACACATTAGAATTCAAAAGTTAAATTGCTCCAAGGCAAGCTGCGATGGTTCCTCCTTTTCTGATTAATAAAAACAAGGATACACACAGTACAAGGGAAAACAAGGATGGAGTTAACCACACTTGCTAGCTGTGCTTCTCCTAACACTTCTAACACAGAGGGGAAAGCAACAGTGTTCCAGAGTGCCCAAGTGAGACATCTCCTTGGCAATGTGTTGGGCTGCAGCCTTTGCCACAGCCATGTAGGTGACTGTGTGACCTTAGCCCTGCCTGGGAGGAGGCACAGGCCACAGCTTCTCCCCTCTGCCACCACCGCCTCTGGTCTCTGTGGTCTCCTTAGTTACCCAGATGGGGCACCACAGTAGGGTGGGGATCCTTTGCCCATGCTGGTGGGGAAAGGTTCCTCTGACAGGTGGCATTCAGCCCTGCTGAGGATGAAGCCTCTGACCTGTGGCAGGGAGAGGACCCACCTGCACCTCACCCCAGCTGCCAGCCCAGGCCTAAGCTGCAGCCATGAGAAGGGGCCCAGAAGAAGATGCAAAATGACCCCCAACAGCCCATAGATCAGACAGGCTTAAGAGGAGTGATTTTCTTTTATTAGCCTCCCTGCTGCCCATTCCCTGCCTCAGGCAGCCCACAGCTCAGCAAGACCTCAGCACAGAGAGGCCTACCCCAGGCCTCCTCTCTGCACCAGAGGCATGGGGTCTACTGGCCACCACAAAATGGCACCCAGGGAGTACAGTACAGTGAGCAATCAGATTAAAACCTTGTAAATCCTGCCCTACAGAGCTGTGACGGACAGGCGAGTGGAGAAAGCACTGTCTGCTTCAGTGCCTCAGGGTGCCCTTGCTGGGTCTCTCCATTTTGGTTGATGTTGTTGCACGAAATGGACCTTTTAGGGGGGAAAAAAGCAAGCACCGCAGCAATATTGCCTAAATTATGTTCACACTCTCGGAAAACTGTGCTATTGCACAGGGCCTGTAGAAAGGTGTCTTTTGAGCTGGGGCTTACCAAACTGAGTTGGCAAATGGACATTTTGGAAAGGGGAGTCAGCCTGCAGGAAGACCTGGGTAGGCTGGAAGAGTGAGCTAACAAGAACCTTATGAAGTTCAACCAGGACAAGTGTAAGGTCCTGCACATTGGAAAACATAATCCAAGAGTGCAGCACAGTCTGGGATCTACCTGGCTGGAGAGCAGTTCTTTGGAAAGGTATCTGGGGTCTGGTGGACAACAAATATGAGTGAATAATGTGCTACTGGGGCAAAGAAAGCCAACAGCATGCTGGGCTGAATCAACAAGGGCATCACCCAGCAGGGATAAAGAAGCCACTATCCCACTCTACTCAGCACTTAACAGGCCACACCTGGAATACTCTGTTAAGTTTTGGTTCCCTGCTCTACAAAAAAGCTGTGGACAAAGTGGAGAGGGTCCGGAGAAGGGCTACAAAGATGACTAAAGGAATGAGAAGCTGCTACGTAAGGAAAGGCTGAGAGAAGAAGGCTTAGAGGAGACCTTATCACTATGTTCCAGGATTCAAAGGGTGGCTACAATTAAGATGGAGACTCCCTTTTTACAAGAAGTCACATGGAAAAGACAAGGGACAATGAGTACCAGCTACTCCTGGGGAGATTCAGATTAAATACAAGAGGAAAATTTTTCACATTGAGAACAATCAGCCATTGGAATAATCTCGGGGAAGTGGTGGATTCCCCAACATGGGGCACTTTAAGATTCGTATGGGCCATCTTGTTGAGACTATGGTTTTGCCAAGAACGGTTGTACCAGGTGATCTTTGAGATCTCTTCTAATTTAGTGTTCTATGATTTTTCAGTTCCTGCTTGAGGGGCCTCTCTGCTCACCACACACTGCTCCTCCTCTGCCTCAGGTAGAACCCCTGTTTGTGTGCTTATCAGGTTCGCCGTCTTGGGGAGAAAAAGAGAAAAGCGAGACTCATCGCTGTAAAGGAAACTGATGAAAAACTACGAGTGAGAAGAATTTAGGAGGAAAAAAAAAAAGTAACCGGCGTTGGTTCCACTGGGGCTCGAACCCAGGACCTTCTGCGTGTAAAGCAGACGTGATAACCACTACACTATGGAACCGCCACGTTAGCCCGTGGCAGCAGTGCCCCTATCGACGAGAGTCTGGCGTGCCACTTCCCCCCACTCCACCCACGCGGGCTCCCTCCCTCAACACTGCGCGCCGCACCCGCGTAGGCGGATAGCCGTTGAGCTCGCGGGGAGACGTGGGGGACAGCTTCTGAAGGCCGGCGGACCACAACTCTCTGTAGCTGCAGCCCTCGGGCTCTTTCCTTTATTAAGGAATTACTACATTTGTAATTAACCAGCATATTTTTTTCCTTAAAAAAATATGCTGGTTAATTACAAATGTAGTAATTAAAAATTATCTTAATTTCATTTTCTGCCCTTCAGATAGCTACGGAGGAGCAGTGAACGGAGTAAATCGCTTTAATAGCGCTCGTTGTATGGGAGACCACAGGTAAGGTTTGGCGTCATCTGCGGCAACCTCCGGCCCAGGTCCGCCCCACCAAACACAGCCCAGAAAGGCAAGTGATGAGCTTGGAGGGCAAAGGCCCCGTTACGGCCTTACACGGAGTGTAGCGGGTGCTTGTGAGCGCTCCCTTCCCGTGCATGTGTTCGGTACAGCTTCGTTTTCAGCCTGTGCGCTCCTAAGGTTATTGCCTCTGTAACCCCCTTCGGAAATGGCTAACAAGCCTTCGGGCGCATCCCGCTGCTCTTTTGATTTGCTCGGCTGCTCTGTTCTCCCAGCTAAGTGGCGAACTGAGGTCGCTGAGTTGGTGTATTACATCTCCGCATCCAGCAGGTTGGCCAAAGCACGGGAAAGGCAGGCTGAGCTCCATGAGAGGTGCAGTAACACCCCCGTTGCTGGAGGGGAACCTGGCTGCGTGGATTTGGTGCGTAATCAACGATGGGAAGGCGTTCCGCTGCAGTAATTACTGCGGGGCGTTTCGGCTTTTTCTTCCAGTGGGGAAGGAAGGTGTAGATGATCTCCTCGGTGCAGGAGACCGTGCTTAAAATTGCGTGCGGAGAGAGAAGGCAGGGCCACAGGTTTGTCAGTAATGCCCCTGAGGAAGAAGCTGCCGCGTGGAGCCTCATCGCTCTGCGAAAGTTAACGATTTAGCCCCTCCGACACAGCTCAACCGAGGCGCGTAAGCGGGGCCATTTGCCTTCCAAAATCTAACTTGAGAGCATTGAGGACGTTCCTTTAAACACAGGACAGAGCCCCTGACATCCGACCTCTACCACACGCCGCAGCACCGCTCCGCGTAGCAGGTAACGCCCGTGCGTACCTGCCCCCCGGGCCGGGAGCAGCTGGGGCGGCAGCGGGGCGGGGCTGCCGAGGGCCCCGCAGCTGTGGCGGGAGCGGAGGGAGCTGCCCGGTAGAGCGGCGGCTCTCGAGCGGTGTGCGGTCAGGCCGAGCTGTGCCGGGAGCCGCGCCGGGTGGTGCTCGCAGCTGGCCGCAGGGCCCTGCTTCCCCCAGACACAATCTGCAGGGTGCCCGTTTCTCTATCAGTGCATTCACGACTTGCCTCTAGCGCTCCCAGCTTGCAGTTTTCTCTACGGCAGGCCGTAAGAATCCGGTCTGGGTTTTTCTTGGGTTTGTTTTGCTTGTTTTGGGTGGAGGATCTAACTTCCTCTTCGATGCCCTTGCATTATTATTTGAAGAGTGTGGAACCTCTACTTTTTTTTTTTTTTTTTTTTTCTTTGTATATATTTTAAGTTAGCCTTGAATAAATGTACAGTTTTGTGTACCATTGCTGTGGCAGCTTAATAAGGAAGTAAAAGGTAATTTGAACTTCCTTTAAAGGAAAACTTAACATTGATGTTGACACCATTCAGCATGGATTGGAAGGACTATCATATCTTCTTACTGAAAGCTCCAAGCTTATGGTAAGGATAACTTTGTGTCATGAATTCAGGAATACACTCAAGATACGTCTTCTAACCACTTCTAGCACTGCAAATACTGATGCATGAGGAAAACCTAGTTCAAAATTCCCATAACATGTATTGCAATTTAAAAAAAAAGGTTTTTCTTATGTTCCCTTTTTGAAACACTGCAGTCTGTGTGGGTTGTCTGGAATTTGTATTCACTGTCTGAAGCGAAAACTGTACAGCATTTTAATAGACTACAGCAAGAACTATAGTTCTTATAGTAGTAATTTAGTCCATCTAGAGAAGCATAGTGCAGGATTAAGCTCTGTCGGAATAACTCCACTTGGAGTGAGGATTATTTTGTTGTTGTTCAGCTACTGTGTAGGGTGTGTGCTGTACTAACCCCCTGTTACCTGTTTTTATGTTTGTCTGATTGGGTAGGTTTGAGAGCTTTTTCAGCTCCGGGAATCAGAGGTTGGGGTGGGTGTAAGCAGATACTAAAAGCATAATCATTAGATAATTATTGTTTCTATTGGAAAGACTTTTTTCTCTTGATGTAGTAGAGCTTTGATTATGAAGACATGGAGAAGGGATACAGAGACAAGTAATTCCAAATGAAACTCAAGCAGAGGTTGTTCTGAAGGGCGGGTGGGGAAGGGACTGAAATATGGCAGAATCTTCCCTTGAAGTAAGGTGACTTGACTAACATAGATTAGAGTGTATTATGGTAGAATGTGGTTGATCACAGAGTGTGTTTACAGAATGGATTCATTGTAACAGTGTGATGATCTCTGTCCAATAAATAACTTCTTCCATAATGCTGGACCCAGCTTCTCTAGTTCAGCACAAATCATAGAATCATAGACTGGTCTGGAATGGAAGGGCCCTTTAAAGGTCATCTAGTCCAACCCCCCTGCAGTGAGCCGGGACGTGTGGTATAGACTCATGGGAATCGGCTTCTTGGAGTCCCTCTGAGTTACTGGAATGTGAGCCTTCAGGTTGTACCTGGCGCTCGCTTATGCGTGCAGACATTCAGAGTATTAATAATCTGAGTGTCAATGTTATGTTAGCATAATGTTGATAACTTGGTGATCAGAATACACGCTTCCTCATGACAAAGCTCAGATGTTCTTTTGTGTTGTATTTTGTTCTCTGATATGAAGGCTTAAATGGGAGAGTGTTGAATGTTTTTCTTTTTGAAAAAAAAAAAATTAAAACTCTTCCCGAAGCTTGTGCACATCAGCTGTAATACATCAGTGTGGGTAAATCACTTAAAACCTGGATGATTCGGTTTGCCCTAGCGGTGGAATTGTCCTCACACGTTCCAGTGGGAAAACATCTACACCATACCATATATGTTTTCTTATAGTTTTATTTGGTTCTCAACAAATAATGATTATTACACAGTTCCCTATTAAGGCCTAAATTGTTATTTCTAGATTTCTGAGATAGATTTCAAAGATTCTATTCATGTTCTGGGATTTTCGGATGAATTGAACAAATTATTGCTCCAGCTGTACCTCGATAACAGGAAGGAGATCCGAAGCATTCTCAGTGAGCTGGCACCCAAGCTTCCCAGCTATCACAGCCTGGAGTGGAGACTGGACGTGCAGGTAACTTCAGTTATGTTTTCAGTAGCCTCTATTTTGCTTCACATTTTTTAACATCATAAACAACTACTATGGATCAAAACTAGAGGTGGGTAGATTCAGACTAGACATTAGGAAGCTCTTCACCATGAGGGTGGTGAGACACTGGAACAGGTTGCCTGGAGAGGTGGTAGAAGCCCCTGGAACATCCCTGAAAGTTCTTAAGGCCAAGCTGGATGGGGCTCTGAGCAACACGATCTAGTGGGAGATGTCCCTGCCCATGGCACGAGGGTTGGAACTGGATGATTTTTAAGGTCCCTTCTAACCCTGGTAATTCTATGATCCTACTAAACAATGAATTTATATTATTTTAAAGTAGTTGAAGCAGCTGTTTTTCATGTGTTTAAAAGTGACATAATTCTGTTAACTGCACCAATGGTAGCTAGTTATGAACAGGATATGTAATAATGCAAAAGTATTTGTTGCTTTATGGAAACTGAATTTGTCGCTCTATCAGTGTTCCTAAAATGTCAGCGTGTAATAATTATATTTTGTCTTAATTATCACCTGATTTTCAGAAATACTATGAAAGCATTGGTTAAAGGAGGTTAGTATTGCCTAACAATAAAACTAAATAAGAGATTGTGTATATCTTCAATGCAGATGAAGAGGATTTTTAGGCAGTCCTTCAGGCAGGTCCTGCAAACCTGTTGTGTGTTGTAAATAGAAAATTTGATAACCATCTTCTGTTTGTTTCCCTGTTCCCGTTTCATCTAAACGCCTCATGCAGCTTGCAAGTAGAAGTTTGAGACAACAGATTAAGCCTGCTGTGACTATAAAGCTACATCTTAAACAGAATGAAGATCAAACTGCCCAAGTGTTGCAAACTGACCCTTCTACCCTCCTCCACCTAATTCAGCAACTGGAACAAGCGTTGGGGGAGATGAAAACAAACCACTGCAGGAGAATAGTGCGCAACATGAAATAGTATTGATTGGTGGATATTGTCTTACTAAGCAGTTTGTGAAACAGCCAAGAATGATGTTCACAAATGCATTTTGAGGAAAAATAAATATCTGGATCAGATGAAATGCTTTCCTGTGCCAGGATCTTGAGCCAGTAGTCACAGGCCGAATGTTGTCTGATGCTAACTGTACACACCCGCTTGATAAAAGAGAGGTCACTGCCTTTGCTTTACTCCCAAAAGGGGAAAGTCAGCATGCTATGCTGGGAACCTCTTAGTTCTAAGTTAGCAAAGTTCTACTTGAAGAGCTTTCCTGTGTTAAATAGAGCTGTCTCAGTATTACATGAAACTGCACGTGTATTTTTACATTTATCAAGTAGATTTTTCCCCTTGGTTTTGCTACTCTTTTGAAGGTGTTTGGGTTTGTTGGGGTTTTTTTTTAATATCTTGGTGGGAATTATATTTTTACAGGATTGTTTCTTCCATTTAGACTTGTGTGTATGTGTAACAGGACATGTGTGACTGCTGCTCCCTTGCCCCAAAGGATTTGGTCAACTCATAGGCAGTCTGGGTGTTACACTGCATCTTTACCCTGGTAGTGGAAAAAAGTGTAATCAGCTGACACTCCCACTTTAACAAAGCCAGCTGTAACCCCTGCTAGGCAGGGTCCTGCACGCTGCAGGGAGCAGTCACCACAGAAAACCCAGTGGCCTGAGCACAGGTCAACATACTGATTGTATGTAAAGGTGAACTGAAAAACCGCAGAAGTAAAAGCATGGGCTAGGAGGCAGATTAAGAATAGCGTTAACTTCTGCTAAATATCATCTTTATGCTGTGATGCAACGATTTTTGTTCCCCTATTTGCATAGTGTGCTTGTAAAGGAAAGACCAGCCAAAAACTGCAACATAAATAATTTTCTTTTTGTCTAACAAAGGTTATGTTAAAAGTCACTTTTCAGTTGTATTTAGTGCAGTATTTTGTAGCTTTTGTAACTAAGGTTAAATAGTTTTACAAGTTAGGGTTTTACCATCACTAATGAGGGTTCCTCTTAAAGTCCTTAAAGGATATTGGAGAGGACAAATGGGCAGAGAGAACCTTAACCTAGAGATTCTGGCAATAACTCCGTATTACTGTCTTTCATAGCAACACCATAAATTTCTGTATTAATTGGGTTCCTTCATTCACAAATTATTTTCTTACTGTTCTGCGTTTTGGTACCTTCAAGAGGTAGTATTTCAAATGAAACCTGCATGGCAGAAGTGCCTTAATAATACTTACTAGCACTTGAAAAACGTCAGTTTTCTCAAATATGGAGTTGCTTATTCTCCAACTGCTTACTGTAGTGTGGCGATGGCATGAACAAACTTACATTTTCTCTGCCATATACGAATCAGCAACATGTTTCATTTACCATCCATATGTGGTGACTTTTTTCATGGAATCACAGAATTTTCATCACATGGAGTAGGTGGTAGTTAAATGTGATCGAATGTTACTGCTTGGGATTTCTGATTAGTATTTTTTTATATGTAACTGGCCTACATTTTCAGGTGAGATACACAAACAGCCCATCGGTAGGCCACTCTTCATTCCACCTCTCCTCGCTGTAGCCATACTCTGGAGCTCATGGCAGCAAAATACGAGTTTTAGACACAAGTCAGAGAAGGTTTTTGTGTCTCATGTCACTACAACCCTCTGAATCTGAATGTATTTACCTTTCTGTCTCAAGCTTTCTAAAGAAAATAAAAAAGATAACAAACTAGCTGCTGTGGAGCAAATTGGCATCATGGTAAATGGTGGCAGTGCACGTAGGTGTCATGTGCTAGAAGGGAAGAGGAGGGTTTCCCTCAGTGATCTCGCAACATGAAATGGTCTTGTTTCCTCTAGCAAAGTATGACCTGAGTTGAGGATGGGAAAGGTTAAACTTCAAAGCTGGGTGAAATTTAGAGAAACTCGGGCTCTGGCAGTGATCCCTGCATAAACTCCAGAAGAAGAGAAAGGAGAAAGGTGCTTCACACCAAGCACAGCTGTCCTTCATGCAATTGTACCTTTCAGTTTGTCTGGGGAGAAGTACTGAGCCTGGAAAAGCAGCTTCTCAGCAGCTGGGGATTTTAGCTGGATTATTGGAAAGGTAACGTTGCCTTTTGTGAGGTGGGAGCAGGGCTTTCTACACCTCTGCAAATTCACCTTTTCTCTGTCTCTGTAGCACACACAGCAGCTACCGAGGGCTTTGCAGCTGCAGCGACCCAAGTACTAATGTACAGGCAGAGCGGAATCGAGTCTAAAATGGGATATCGCTAATCGTGATGAAGAGTGTGGCTGCGCAGCGAATGACACTGCTGTTGATGTTGACTCCGGTTTGAGTTGCCGAGGCTGGAGTTACAGTACTTATGAAGCTGCTGTTTTGCAGGACAGTTGAAGCCGGAGAGTGAAAAACTATCTACTTCAGTAACCCATAGGTAGTGGTGATGTAGGAATTCACTTGTGGATCTGGATTTTTGAGTTTTAATGTAAACTATCTAAAATTAAAGCTGACATATAAAGCTGTATTTAGTATAACTTGTTCCGTGAATTTGCAATTGCTTTGTAGAAGCCCTCGAACAAGACATGGAGAGTGCAAAGCATTATTCACGAGCTATTTTGAAAAAAGAGTAGCGTGGCTAATTTTAACCCATTTTATTTTTAATAGGCTTTTAAAAATTCGCTCTGGTATCTAGCCACTAAAAGAAAAGTTAAGCTTGAGGCCATTTCTTTACTGTGTTTTTGCAAGTCTAGAAGAACTGGTTGCTGATTTTATAACAGAAAAAAAAAGGGACTTGCAACTTACTGCTTCAGAAGGTAAGTAACTTCTTTTTCAAAATGACTGATCGGATTTGATTTGTAGGCTGTGCGGCATTTTCCCCTGGAAGCAATTTACAAACATCAGTTGAATTCTGAATACCCTGAGGAAGTTGAGTGTGTTACTATTTCATCTTTAGAAATCTATTTTAAGTGGGGAACGTGATGAGTTACCCTGCGTGTAGAACTTCTGTATGTTTTGGTTTACTGCAAATTCAACTTTTGTTTTGCAGAGCTGCCCTTCCTGTGTACGTCATGTCACTTTTGGGTTTCTAAGGCAAGCAACTTGTGAATAACCAGTTCCCTGGCACCTTTTTGACAGACCACTGATTTAGTGCCAGTGCAGAGTGTGAGTGCATAGAACCACTGCAAATCTAACCAGTTTAAGCATAAACAAGAGTTAGGCTCAGCTCTTAGCTGTATGCTTGTCACAGATTTGTATCCCTGTTTATTATGTTTTCCTGGTCTAAACAGCAGAGGGCAGAAAGTTTGGTTTTTGTAATCTACAAAGGAGGAGTTTCACTATAGGATCATTTTCAGTGTTTGGTGAGAATTATTGTTTGGTGAGAAAACCGTTCTCAGTCAGCATTGGAGATACTAATCAGCATCAAATAAATAAAATTAGTATCTGATTAGTATCTTTGGATTAGACCTACAATTCCATTTAACAGAAAACACACTGAACTAAGATTTTGTCTTAACATAATATTTTTAATTTGATGTTAAATACATTAGACCTGGTTTAAATTCAGTGCTGTTTCTAACTTGTGTCCATGTGTAGACTCAAAGGTATAGATGGACATTTTGTTTCAATTCCAGTTTTTGTTGAGAATGCCTGTTTCCTATGCTGTGACTTTGTAACATCAACAACAGATAGTGTGTAGGAAAGGAAGTCCAAGATTAGGAATAACCTGGCAAAACTCCATGAGTAAAGCTCTGCTGTTTCTTACTTATTCAAAGAAAGGGAAGGAAGTCTCCGTGCTGGCTTTGTGGTCAGGTATATCACAGCACAGTCTCTGTTTTTAAATACTTGTGCTGATTTTACTTTCAAGGTGAATATAAATTGTAGCAGTTTGAGTACTGCAGTGGTATCTTGAAATTTCACTCACCCATCAGATTATTTATGTGTTAAATATATGACACTGCCCTTCTTTTTATTTATATATAAATGTATTAGGTGACAACTGGCATGTTTTACACTAACAGCAGTAGCAGGATGTCAGAACCATTAGGCTCTGTTTCAAAGCAAATCAAATGCCCTTTGTATGGGACACAGGAAATTCAAACTGGAAGAGTCTCTCAAAATACCAAATCTGATTGTAATTAAACTATTAGCTTTGTTTCCTGGCAAAATCTGCATCAGAAAGCCCTCTCCATGGACATGCAGATTTCATTAACAAAAAAGAAAAGTATCTTACTCTATCTTTCTGCAAGTTAAATTCCTTATGCTAGAAAAGTACTTTTCATGCTGGTATGACTCTCGGCACTGTTCTGCACTACCCTGCTGCAAAAAGTTTGCAGAGCTACTCCGGAATATTTTTTCCTCTGTAGCTACTCCTGTGTATTTTAGTCTTGCTAGCTGGGTAATTATTCTGCTATTGTCAGCAGCAGTCATGCAAGGAGCCAGACTGATGTAACTGTTCCAGAACAACTGTTGCCAGTAAGATCATACTGTATTAAGCAACTTTTCTCTTTTTTTGCAATTCTGGACTTTTATTCTGAAGCACCAGAGCAGATCAGGTTCTAGTTTATTTTACATTACTATTTTAGGACTTATTTATCCCACAGAATTTGGCCAAATGTCATCTTCCAAATCTGTCTTGGGTAACGAAGTCTTAAAGACTGTTTTTTCTGTCCTTTAAACATTACCACCATTGCCGGAAATGTGAATTTGTTTGTTAATTTATGTGCAAAGTCCACTATGTTAGGAAACCTCATTTTCATCATCAGTTGAAGCTACCTGAAGACAGCGTGATGATGGTGTGCCTGTGTATTTTGTTCCGCTATCCTCTGGGGAGGAGCACACTAACCTCAGTACAGAACCTGAAGCCAGCAGCTGAATGTGGCGACTTCTGACATGGCATCAGCTGTCTGCAAATGAGATGCCACAGCTTTCTCCACATCACTGCTGCAAAATGTTTACGTGTAATCTGACTTTGTACTGATGTGGAGAGGAGCAGTGTTGGTGTGATCCATTCCACAGGCTTGGCTGAAAGGAGAATAACCTCTGTGACACAAACATTGGTGCCATCTTTTGGGTTAGCGTAGCTGTTTCTGACATGGATGTCCGAGCGGTCATCTACTATACATGCTCACATAGGTTTCTTGCCAGCAAGATTACATCAACTTATAAAACAACATGAACTAAGCTGACATATGTTTGGGTGGTTTGTTTTGTTTTTTCTTTCTAGCAGACTATGTCCACATTCGAGGTTCTCCCGGCTTGGAGCTCTTGGCAGGGGAGGTATGCTGACAGAGCTGCTTTGGTGAAACCTCACAATACACACCAGCTCTTTGTTTTCGATAAACCACATCCCAGGTGGCTACATAGGATATACCTGGCATGCATTCTGAGGTGCCAACCAAAGTCTAAAAACTTATCTGAGAAACAAATAGCTGCAAAATGCACACATAAAAACCAGAATCTTAAGCATTGGCCCCTTTATTAAAAAGTGCAACACATTTACTGAAGTATAGCTTTCAGGAGAAGTCTCTTGAAAATGAGATTGATAGAGCTATTAGCGAGTGTAATATAGAAACAAAGCCTATCACATCATACCCAATTGCCACAAACGCAAAGGAAATTAATTTGCATGACAAAATGTACACTTTTTAAAGTGTAAATGTGTGTGAATGATGCATGAGTATACCTTTGTATAGTGAAACTTCAAGGAACATGGCTACTGTCCCACTGTATTCTTTGTTCTCCGTTATTTGTTTTGGAGGAGTAGAAGCGCTCTTTTTACATATGGCTCTTCTTCACTGAAGTGTTCTGTGAAAGCAGTAGGTGTAGTTCATGATTGTTTAAAGCCTCTCTGCACCGTGCACAGGCCCAAACAGGAGGCAGGAACCGTGCACGCTCTTCCTCGCCTGCGCTGTGCAATTGTTACTCAGTTACCCAGGGAAAGGGAGATTTTTCCAGGGAATCCTGAATGTTTTATTTTCTAACAGACATCACATGTGCATGTTCACCTAAGTAGGCTTTCTCAGAAAAGTCTTAATATATATGTAGGGCTTTGATACAAAGCAGTGATGGATCTAGATTAAAAATTACAACACGTGGTCTTCTTTCTTCACACCCTTAGATGCTCATTATCTACGGGTACATTTGAAAGTGCACTTATTTCTTCTGATCTGTTTGCTTGAGTTTCCAGTGAAGTATAGGTCAAATCTGCTGCTAGAACATGTACCCGAAAGAGGGTATACTCCAAGTACTGTACTTTTAGAAGTCATTCAGTTGAACAAAAAAAAAAAAGTGTACCATTCAAAAACATTTGAACAGCACATGAAATTGAGATAAAATAAAGTTACTATCTTATTTTTTATACTATATGATCTTGTAATTAGAAGAAGTAATTATAAGGAGGCTTTCTATGTCACAATTGTGGTTTGGTTCCTCTATCACTTAATGATTATTTATGACGGAAGTGTCAGTCTTCCATGGACATGAACATATTGAGTCACTTTCTGGAAAAGCCGGTGGTCATATCCTATTTTTGTGTCCAAAGAAGGAAGTTCCTATTTTCTAAACAAAGAACAGTGACAACAATACAATGAGATTTTTTTTTTACACTTTTAATCACTTTCAGATAAAGATGCTTTAGCCTACAGCAAGTGGTACAGCAGCTGATTATATTATTCAGTTAAAAGTGCAGCTGAAATGCTACCATCTTGCTGAAGAGCAGTTCCAGCTGTAATAAACACTGCTTAACTTTAGAGCAGATGGGTATATCCCTACTGGTGAGACACTGGAACAGGTTTCTCAGGGAAGCTGTGGATGCTCCATCATTGGATGTGTTCAAGACCAGGTTGGACGTGGCTTTGTGCAATCTGCTTTAGTGGGAGGTGTCCCTGCCCATGGCAGGGAGGTTGGAGACAGATGATCTTTAAGGTTCCTTCCAACCCAAACCATTCTATGATACTCATGAGATGCCACACTGTCCTATGGAAGTGGTCCAATTAATGTAGATGAGCTGTTGCCATTAATGAGATTGAGAACTTGGCCTCGAAAGGGTGCGTCACCTGGAAGGGAATGTGAGTGGTAGCTGGGTGTGTCTCTACTCACAGAAACAGAGGCCTGGAGGAAGAAAAAAAAAAAAAATCAAAACCCCTGTATGAAAAATCACTCCTGTTCAGATCATTATCCGTACAGTAACCACGTGCACACACACAAACATCTAGTAGCCAAAGGTTTTAAACAAGGAAGTTGCAGAAAAAAGGGATATGTAATACCTGCGTGACCCTGGAGCAGGTGCTGTAACTTCCACAGCTCTCTGAGCTAGTGAAAATGCCAGAGTGACCCTGTAAGGAAGCAGGGGAAGAATGGTACGAAAGATAGCATGGAAAATTCTTCAGGAAGGGAAGCATAAACAAGTCTCAGGAGTACTGGGTTTCCTTACCAGAAATAGAGCAGATGTGGAAACACTCCCACCAACCAACCAACAACAACAAAAAAAAACCCACCCCCCAAAAAAACACCAAAAAAACCCACCCACAAAAAAAAAAATCAAACACAACAAAAAAAACCAAAGCAAAAGCAACCAAACAAAACAACACAAAAACCAACAACAGCAGCAGCAAAAGCCAAGGAGGAGATCTGCCTAGCCCATGGAAACATGAACAGGAAATGTAAGGAAAAGTAAATGACAGGGAATGTGTGCTGAAGCAAGGAAATCAGGAAATGCACAATCAAGATCTGTTCCACGGAGCTAGCTGACCCTAACCTGGAGTTCCTGTACAGGCTTAAATGGTGACTCTCGGAATCTGCATCACCAATATTAAATGTAACCCTGATCTAGGGACAAAAAGTGTCCAAGAGTGAGGTCCAAGTTCTCAGATGGAGAAATCAAATGAAATAGTTCATGCTTCTTCTTAAGAAATGAGTAAGAAGTACGTTAGTTCAGTGAAAAAAAGTTACTTACCCAAGACTTTCCTAATGTAGATTCTGATTACCGAGGAGGACACATTATCATCAGTCAGCATAGCTTGGAGTCCGTCCAAAATGCAAAAGTTCTGAGTGGAGCAAAAAGTGAGACAAGATTAACAAAATGTATGCATTACATTTACTTTCTATAAAGCCTCAGGAATGCATTTTGATGACAGCACTGGTTTGTAGTATAGACTAAAGAGAGGACAAGTGACTGCGACCAGGCAGTCAGGATAGAGTCGCAGCTATATTTGAAATCCCACCTGTGGATATAGTGAGTTTGAATTATGATACAACGCTGCACGGAATTTGAACCTGTCGGCAAAGGGCTAAACCTTACCTGAACTACAATGCGGTAGCTGTAGTCCGTGTCACTAGGGACGCTTCCTTCCTTCTTTCCCCATTGACACAGCATCACCAAGTTACGTTATGAAGTTTGTACGTGTACTAATCTACTAAGCATCATTTTGCTTCCAGAAATTAGTACCGCCTATGAACTCCCTGAAGTGAACACTGAAGCAAAGCCTGTAGGTGCACGGCCTGACGAGGAGGTGCAGCTGTTCCCGCCCACGGGCCGGGGCGGCTGCCGAGGGGCGCTTGGGGCATCGCAGTGCCCGGGGCCCCGAGACGCCGGCGATCGGGGCCACGGCCGCCGCTCACCCGGAGCGCCGCGCCCGGCCTCCCTGGCGCCACCTTCCCCGGCCTCCGCCAAATTCTTGCGGGACGGGGGGGGGTGACGGGGCGGGTGCTTCGCGCACGGACCCCCGGGGGCTCTGAGGGACATCCGGCGGCCCCCGGCTCCAATCCCAGTCCCGGCGGGCTCTGAGGGACTCCCCGGCGGGCCCCGGCCCCAGTCCCGGCGGGCTCTGAAAGACTACCCAGCGGGCCCCCCCACAGTGTGTGTGTCCCCCCCCAGCAGCACCCACAGTCTGTGTGGCCCCCCCCAGCAGCACCCACAGTCCCCAGCAGTACCCACAGTCT
>JAAGNO010015250.1:16453-35855 GCA_033439905.1 Ceryle rudis
CTAGCGTAGCTGCAGCATAACTTATTTTACTCACTTTAAATCAGGGTTAAGGCAGCATAGACTGAAATTCTGTTAACGTTAACTTAAAAGACACACATTGAACCTTAAGCATCTTGGGACAAGCGCAAAAGAGATTTTTCTTTTATTTGTTCTTGTTCTTTGGAAGTGGAATTACATCACTCTGAAAAAAAAAACCAGGGGCTTTCTCTTTGTCAAAGGAGAAAGATAGCATTAGTTGCTTTGCACTATTGTCTCCATCAAATCAGACTTATCAGGAGAGTCAGTAATTGTCATACAATCAGAAAAAGAATGTGGAAAATTTCTTGTAACAGCATAAAGCAGGATGTGTAGTGGGGAAACCGTAAACCTCAGCCCTCCTTTCGGAGCGTTGCTTGAACACTCTCCATAAATTCTAGCTGAATATATTTTTATTTGCTTTCACGGCTTGCCTATGCAGCTATGGAACATTAGTTAAATTGAACCAATATAGATATGTCATTTTCCGTTCCTGAAGGTAATTTTCTTTAATTAGCATAATAAGAGGAAAATTAGATATCTTAGTAAGGGGCACTTGTGTCATTTCCCTGTGTACGCAGGTCTTTCCAGCTGATTGTTTTCAATCAACCTAGAAAGCACTAGGAACAAAGCTGTGGAGTGTAGCAGTCTTACTCCCAACATTATTCATTTCATACATGACATATTTTCAAACATGGTTTTTGAGACCCAGACCACATGAAAGGATTTTTTTGACTGTTTCAGAAAGTTTGCGGTCTATCTGTTCGCTCACAGTCATCACGGAAAGACTTGTTCAACGACTGACTGTTTTTAGTGGTTCAGATATTTTATTTCCCTTTTCTGTCTTGTGAGCGAAGATGAAAGAAGAACCTAATTACTCCAGGATTAAACTTCTTTATATGAAGGACATTTTGCTGTGACTTTGAACATTAATATCGCTAGAAAACACAGAGACAATAATTCTCATTTACCATGCAGGTTCAGATGATGCAATGAGCTGAATGAAAGGATGTAAAACTATAATTATATACATACAGCTTGTCAGAAAGTAAAAGGAATGTTATAATAGCTGCTAATTAACTTTTACAGAGTGAGTAAAGTTGGTTAGGTATTTTGAATTATGAGAAGGTGAAAAAACCATACTTCTGAACTGTGAAAAATAGTGATACGAGCACTTTTCCCCCAGAGAGATCACTCAAAAACCAGATAAACTCGCTTTTGAAACTTGGCACGTCAGTAATGACTAGTGATCATGTTCTTTGATGCCCTGTGAAAGATTTTGTTGTCAAATAATACAGGGCAAGTAGCAGCTATGGAGGCACAGCTCTGAACTATAGTAAACGTGTTGTCACATACGCACAGTAGAAGTAAATCTAAGGATCTGTGACCGAAAATGTCTTTTGGCACAATTGTCATTCATTTATTATGGAGGTTTTCTGATTTTCAAGGTAAAACTTCATTTTTGGCAAACATGAGAAAGGGAGCAATTTAAAGAAAATAAAAATCATTTTTAAAAGGTTCCAGGAACTGTGGATATGTCGTTTGTTGTTGAGATTTCAAGTTTGTCGTAAGACTGTATATTAAAAAATGACTCTTTTTCATTTTCTTCTTAGTTCCTTTCTTTTTGTGTAGATGAAAAGAGGTTACATTTCTCAGTTACAGCAGGAAAATAAAGGAACTTTTGACTTATTCATATTTTATATACATCCACTGTTGAGCAGCCATGATTCACAAGCTTATGGTAGTAGAAAACCAGGACATGCACACTAGGACAAGTAGCTAAACTCCATCTTTGTCTCAATGTTCTCGCGTAGGTGAGTCCTAATTACCCACCTAGAGCCAGTCTGGTATCTATCTATAGCGAGCAACATCCAGCTTCACCAGAAATCTCATGGAGATGCTGGAGGATTGCTGACTGAAGAGAAAAATAGGAAAATCTGCGTTGCAATGTGAATCCAATCAAAATCTGTAGGTGCCACAGTCTGCATTCGTTTTGAAGAAGAAAACTGAAAGTCCTATCCAGGTCACGAAGCATTGACCAGTGCTTCTGAGCAAAATACTGGTTCTTCTTATTTTAAAATGACCTTCCTATAAAAAGCCAGATTGTCATTTAAAGAAAAAAATATTATCCAGAGAAATTTTGCAGGTGAAGTTTTCTCCAATTCGAGCCAAATTTTCAAATCTCAAAAATTCATTTTTGATTTTTTTGATCCTTCCCGTCTTCAAATGAAGGATGTCACTCATTGACAGTGGGCTCATCTCATTTTCCACACTTCAAGCAAATCAATCTCCTTTTTGGCATAAAACCATTATCACTGCTTTGCCCTGTACCAAAGAACTCATGACATAAAGCACGGCGTACCATGTGTCTACCGTGTCGCTTCTGTGCCTGCAATTCTGAGGTATGATGTTTACATTGCAGTTCACAAGCCTTTGAGCCAAATCTTTCTGTTATTCATTACCTGGCTTTCCATTCTTTCCAGTACACGTGCAAGGCTGTAGCATTTGAGGAGACGTGTTATTTGCTTTTTATAATAACCGAGATCAACATCCCCTCCAGGTTGCATCCTTCTCAAGCAAGAGACTTACAAGGAACAAACAAATACCACTTTATGCTCCATTAATTAGCATTTCTTTTGCAATGACCAAAGGCAAGGTCACAGGGAGTTGGAGAGAAGCTGTGTTTGTAAACTTGTGTAAATTCAGTCCACAGTGCTTCTCTGAGCAAATCAAACCCAAACTGCTTTTTGCCTGGAATTTTTAAATGTGTAATTACTCGCAAAAAGCTTCTTTGGCTTTGATTCTCCTTTTGGATTACCTGCAATTGCTTGCAAGTACTTAGATGCAAATAAGCACCATTTCCTTTCAAGATCAAACATTTATTGGATGTCAGATTTTATCTCTGACAATCACAACACTCTATGCATAAGCCCAATGCTGGATGTTCCTACATTCAGAGTCCCGCGTGCTCTGTGTTGAACAGAAAGTAGGTCATTGCCACATAGTAAGTGAATGAGCCTAACAGTGTAAGAAATCTATAAATCTCTCTTGAGGGTTCAACAAGGGAAGTAGGGAAAGAGATTGGATTAATTCTACTGAAAGAGTGTGGTTGGTCATTATTCTTTATGTGGATCAATATGAATTGAGTCTGGGCTATTCTAAAACGTGCTGTTACTTTGCAGAAGGCAGGGAGCTGTTTTGGTGGTGTGCTCAAACTGTAATAGTTACATTTGTCAGATTATCTGTTACACCCCACATCTCCATAAAAATTCTCAGTGCTCCAGTGTACTGGTGGAATCATCTTGGGTACTTTTGCTTGGAGGTGAGATAATATAGCTGGACCTATTCCGGGCAGATTTTAATGATCGACTATTCTTTAAGGAAAAAAATACTGAGAACAATTCGGTTGTAACTGCCCCTCGCCATCTTAGTTAGCTATTTTAAAAATTCATTTACTGCCTAATTCGAGGACATCAGAATATGACAGGATTAGACCTTCAAATATCAGACGCCACCTTATTATTACTAACAACACGGTCACTGCTCGGGTTTTTCACCCTCTTCAAATTATGCAGCTCGCTTTCTCAGCACCAGAATTCCTACAGGTGTCCAAGACGTACAAAATCCCAGCTGTCCCTTGGGAATATGTTTCATGGTGCTGTTGAAGTCTGCTGATCTGATACTGCAAAAGGCTGAACAACTTCTGGAACTGTTCTTTCTTCTAAGGACCAGGGTTTTGGCTGGTGTAAAATGTTGCTGAAATAAGGAGAAAGACTTCAATGGATCTACAATAATTTAAATCGGCGAATATTTTGCCACCACTTTCATGATTTCAGAAGGAGTGGCAGCCTTTCAACACCACACTGCAGGACGGAGCCCTGAGGAATAAAAGTTAAAAATCCCCTTTACAACCTCTATCATAAGTACTGTGTGCTTAGAATGTATATTCAAGGAAGTGTTTAGAGCTGCATAATGTATGCTGTGCATATGTCCTTCCTCCTTTTGACATTGACACAGATTGCCTCAACTTGTCGCAGAATTCTTCCTGCTTATAGATAACTTCTTTTTCGTTTATTATCTCCACTGTATCTAATGACAGTGGGTGCAATGTGCAGCCGTTTGGACAAAAGCAATGTGCCTATGTGCATTCCCAGCAAATGGGAATGAAACAAAGGTGTCCAGAAGCAAAGAAGGACTGCAAGGAAGACATGGAGGGTGCTGAAAAATCATCTTTTTGAGGGAATGTGTAAGGAGATTATTGTAATCATCTTTATATGAAGATAAAGCACTTGACCTTTATCTTCACTGCAGCATTTAGAGGATGGGTGAAGTGTTTTGATTTTTAATTCAAAAGACAAGAAATAAAATCTGTAATAAAGCACCTACATTCAGTGTTAGCTAGATCAAGAAAAAGTAAAAGCTATTTTCTCATATAATGTTTAGTTGACACTGCTGCTCAGTAGATGTCAGTCAAAGCGAGTGAAAAGAGTGGCTAAAAATCCTTTCTTCTCTCATTTGTTCAGTTTTCAGGCTCTTTTCTCTTGAGATGTCATAATTTCATTGTACCTCCAGTTACTATAGAGTCTTTCAGGATGGGCAAGAGCTGAATGCACATAAAAGAACAAATGCCTAAACGAACGAAAGAACCCCCCACTTTCCCTAGATTACGATTAAATGAGATTTTTGTTCCTGAGAAAATACAATGGATTCATTTAAAGCAATGCTGCCATTGTGACATGAAAATGCAAGGTCATTATTCCTTTATTACACCCGACTGAGCCGGGGAATTTGGAGAAGGTGCGCTATCTCACAGTGAGTTACCTAAGGACCCTGGCACTGCTAACATGCACCTTAAACGTGGAAGTAATTTCATGTGACTGTAATGGAAGAACTGGCACACTTAGCGCTGAGGAGCTGCATAAGCCTTTGTGGGATGGAAACCCAGATGTGCAAGGCAGCTGATATGAATACAGAAATTAACCCAAATTTCTGTATACTAGCTACGGAGAAATAAATATTGAGCTTGCTTCTGCTGGAAATGATAGCTTCATTTTACCTTGGGGGTATCATTCCACAACAGGAACACAAGGAGGTTAAAACAATACGTTACATTTGCAAACTGAAGCCCTTTGGGTTACAGAAAGTCCAGTAATAATGCCGCTGAAAGGTGATGTTACACACTGCCCTCGATGGATTCGCATTAAATCAACAGGCGGTGCAAACATGCAAAGCCCCAAGGAAGCAGGTCAGTTAGGCAAGTGACTGAATGTGGATTTGGGATTAGGATTTTCCAACGAGCTCCACCACTCCTCTGTAACACTGTCTTCAAATCTAAGTGAGGGAATGATTTAAATGCCTGAATCTTCCTGTCCTTTCCTTTGATTTCCTGAAAATCCGAGCCCAGCTTTGAAATCCTGGTGTCGTTAAAGTCAATAACAAACCACTCATTTGATTTCAACAATGTCAGGATTTCACCTGGGATGTTTAACTTTACCCACTCCAAAACATGCATTCTCTAGCTTGTTTCTTCACCCACTAATGATTTCATTTAGAGCTAGACCGAGCCATAAGAGGCTAGCTAGACTTCAATCCAATTTCAGGTGAACAACCTTTAAGCAAACAATCAAATAGTTACAATAAGGCATGAACAAAATAGCCCAAATAAAAATCACAAATTTCTGCAAGGAGGACATGAGGGATTTATGATCCTTTCAATTGGTAGAAGCCAGTATTGCTGATCTGTGCTGCCACCCTGTGTCATTCAGCACTCTGCCTTCTGATTTCAGCTGCTGTTCCATGGAGTATTTCTTCAAAATCCCTGAAAATATCGTCCCCTTTCCCCTTTCTTTTGTATTGAATTTGCCAACAGAAAACACCTCACGCTAGATTTCCGTTCAGTAAGTGGGATATTTATTCCAGCTGGATGTATTTGGTGTCAGCCTGGGTCCAAACACGTATGTGCCTCAACAGCTAAAAAATAATAGCTTTCATCATACCAAAGTCAAAATGATATTTATTTACCACTAGGGACAGACATCATTGCATTCTAATTGTCAAATAGGTTATGCCCTGATTTAATTGGAAAACCACAATTGAAAATGATGGATAATGTTTTCATTACGTTTCTTTTAAGGTATTGCTTAATCATACTTCTAGTTCATGATGGGGAAATATTTTAATTGGATTTCACTCGGCCAGTCTGGGGACAAAGACTGTCCTTTTATTTTCATGTGAAGTCCTTCAGGCAGGAAGATTTTGATCTTTAGTCATAGCCTTTAAACAAAACTACAATTAATAAATACATAGTTTACAAACACATATATATATTTAGCTGTAGATTATAACTTTTCACTCTGTGCAGATGCGCAAGAGCTTGAATGGACATGGGAAAACTGAGCTGGCTGGTGCCTCATAGGACAGTTAGTGTTCCCCTCTGTTGAAGGGTGCAAAGGGCAGAAACATTCAGTCCTTTCAACCACAACGTTCTAGTTGTTTCAGAAGATATTGTATATAGAGAATCCGACAATCTCTTCGTTAAAGTTAGCTGCCAGCTCAAGCACGTGGTGCCCTCTCCCTTGGCATACAGGAATAGTTTTAATTAAGGAATGGGTTTGTGTACTGGGCAGTATTCACTGATCAGTGAGCGTTCAAACCTTGTGGTCTTGCATCTGAAGTTAAGAGGCCTCTGCTACCTTTTGATTTGTCATTCCCTTTGGATCTCTAACAGCCAGGAAGCTTTACAGAGTCTCTGTGGTCTTGGCTTTGCCTCTTCAGGATGTTTCTCCATAATTCAGTCGTTTTCCTTCTGAATTAGCTCTTTCCCAGGCTGACAAGTGGGGTATTTCTCCCAGGTCCTGTCTGATTTACAGAAATACTCACTAGATACCTATCTTTTCTTATATTTCACAAAACTAAGTTAGGAGATTTTTAGCTGCTATACGAAACCAAGCACAAGGAAAATACAAGACTGGTGACTGTTGGCTAATTGTTAATTAACAGACACCGTCTTTGAACACATCCTATTTTTTCCATAGTGTCGTTTAGTGCTGAGAACGGACAGCACACAGTAAACTGGCATTCCTAGAAGTACTCAGGGCACTCAGCGTTGTGATTTTATTTGCTGGGTAATGTTTAAAGCCATAAGGGTACGCGGGATGCTTCACGTCTTCATGGGCCTTTGTATTCTATTCTTCAAGGTCTCAGCTCAGTTTTCCACAAATATTCATTAACTCGGGGTATGTCCACACCACGGGGTGCGTTGCTGGACAAGGTTAGTCACAAAAGTAGAAGCATTATATATGCATCAGTGTCACACTGCACCTTGTCTTGGGGAGATGTTTTTGCCACTCTATGAGAATCAGACTTTCTGTAACTCAGACATTTATCTCCGTGTTGGAATGCGCTTTGCTGTTTAGCCATACCTTGAAACTACTTAAAACTAGCGGAAGAAACTGGAACACGGTGTTGTCTTGTACCACGCAGAATGGTAGGGGTTGGAAGGGACCTCCAAAGAGCACTGAGTCCAACCCCCCTGCCAGAGCACACAAGCAGAGCCTCAGCCTCTCTCTCTGCTCTGAAAAAGTAGGCATTGTTCTTCCCTTTGAGGAAAAAAAGATTGTCTGGCTTTGCTGCTATCTTGTAATATCTTCAGCCTGATTTTTTTTCAGTGCAGTCAGCATTTTTGTCACTTTAAACATAGTTCCTTCCGGTTCCATTTGCAAAACCACCAGATTTTGCTTTCAGTTTTAAATGAAAATAATCTCATTTCAGAGCTCTGTCAGGGCACACCCAGTTTTGTGGAAAGGTGAACAATAAAACGCCATCCCAGGCCACATGTTATGAGTTTTGCATTGTTTTAGTGGGAACCCACATCCTAACACAGCAAATCCCACACTGCACGTGCAATAACCGCATTGAATTTTCAGAGATGATAGTGAATAGCACTGGAGCAGTTTTACCATTTGGCTGCAGTGTCAGACTTTAGCTTTCGACCCTAATCCCACCTATCTAATGAGCTCTAAGTGCAGGGCTTGTCTCGCTGCCAACTGTGTCAACAGAAAGCTCCTTTCGGCCGGCAGCAAAATCGATAAGGCGATCTGAGTGGTTAAAAAAAAAATAAAATAAAAGAAGCTAAAACAGGCGAGAAAGCAAGGGTTAAGCTGAGGCTTGGCCATAAGAAAGGGTGATAACATCAGTTTTAACTGAGACAAGGCTAGAAGCAATACTGTACACACAGGACAAAACCCTGCCTCGGGAAGGGTGTAAAATACAACAGGGAGCACTCGCCCTCTAGAGAGAGGATTAGTGACCAGCAGCCAGCTCTGACTCAAACTCACAGATCCCTCATTGCACCTCGTGAATGGTGCGAAACGGTTCGAGTTACAGAAACTGCCTCTGTAGCCCTTCCAACCCTGGCACCAGCCCTGCTGCGCTGGCCGGGCTCTGGAGAAGCCAGAGTGGAGGTGGCGAAACGTGATGCGCTTTCCCAGAAGCTGTCAGAGGAAAACCTGCTATCGATCTAAACACTAAAGATGATTCAGATGTTTCTGGAGCTATATACTTGCATATTGTGACTTTCCTGGAACAAACAAATATCAGAGCAGGTGTCACTTTCCAGTACCGTTTCTCGAGCGACAGCTCTGCCATGCTGCTCAATCTCCCCTAAATCTGACGTTACCTCCATTCCCATGGCACAGCCTCAGCTTAACTCTTCTCTCTTGCCCCTTCCCTAACCAGCTTTAACTTCCACATGGGTGTCACAAGTCTCTCCCCGCATCCATTGCTCTCTATACTTTTCTTTCTACCTTATCCACAGTCTCAAGAAGTGTGGAAGATGGGAAAGCTTTTTGATTTTTCACTAATCTGACAGCTACCATCATGGTAACCCAAAATTATCCAGTGCCAATACCAGTTTCCTCAAAACAGAGCCGTTACTCCATGTGAAGAAAGCAAAATTTGCCACCTGAGGAAGGCACTGGGTATATAAAACCCGTGGTGGGACGTGGAGGATTTTTTGATGGTTCCAAAGTCAGTAATCTAAAGCAGCATTGCCAACATCCTTTAAGCAAGGTTAAACGGATCAATTAAGAGAAAGCTCTTAAATATGCGTGGCATGTAATGGCACTTTGGAAGCAGTTTGTACTTTTATTTTTGAAATATGTGTAAATTCGACCAGGGTTCCCTAAGGCTTAAATTTTAAGGCTCAGTTGAATTTTAATTGCTTACTAACAACATTACGTAATTCTCCAATTAATCTTCTCTCAAAACAAGCTTACCCAGGAGATATTATCCCAAAATCTTATTTGTGTGAAATTGTTATTTTTGAAAATGAAAATGTATTCGATTTCCTAGCTGGAGTTGGTATCTTCTCTTTTGAACAATGTCAGAAAATACAACTGTCCAGTTTTGCAAATCAGTGCAGCCTTTCTTGTGATTTAATTATATCAGGCCTCCCTCTGAAAACTGTTGATGTACCAGAAGAAGGGGCCAACATGAGGACAGTAGAATCTACAATTTAGAACTGGGTGCGTTCTTTGCATGTTTTGGCATTTTATATCCTTTCTTTGCACGTGTATGGTATAGATATGGGTACTAGACATATCACACAGCACACAGGTAAATAGAATCACAGAATCATTCAGGTGGGAAAAGACCCTTGGGATCATCGAGTCCAACCATTAACCCTGCTCTACAAAGTTCACCCCTAAACCATCTCCCCCAACACCACATCGAAAGGACGCTTAAACACCTCCAGGGATGCTGACTCAACCCCCTCCCTGGGCAGCCCGTTCCAGTGCCTGACTGCTCTTGCTGTGAATAATTTTTTCCTAATATCCAGTCTAAACCTCCCCTGGTGCCGCTTGAGCCCATTCCCTCTTCTTCAATCAAAATACTTTATCTTAGCCAACCACGGCTATCTGAAGGGAAAACGTGTGTTTGGCGAGCCTGTTATTGATAGATGAACTACTGAAAGAAAGATATCTGTGAGCAGCCCAATGATTTTTGCACGTACAGTGATATTTTCTAACAGTCGATGTTGTATCTGACATTCAGCATCTACGTTATTCCATTCACTGAAAGCTTTGTTGGTTCTGTTTCGAATGGCAAACTGCATGTGCTTGAGTTATCACAATGGAAAAGCTTATCATAATAGTGGCACACAAACTGCAAGAGAGCAAAAGCTTTGGCCCATAGCAGCACTTCCGTACGCCAAGGTTAGACATTGTCTCATCTGAATGCAATTGCACCCTACGTTATGCTTAAGAGTTGAGTAAGTCAAAGTTATTATCATGTCAGTTTTATGCTCAGCTGTTGCCCTAGGGATATAGTCTTCCACCACTTACAATGATGACTGGCTCTAGGGGTTTTTTATTAGTTATTCCGTTTATAGGGTGAATTGGAAAATGATATTTGATGCTCCGGAAACAGAATGCCTCTTTCAGACTTCCTAAGTGCACAGATGTGAAGGATATAGAACGAAAGATATTATACATATTTTATTCACAGTAAGTGTTGAAGGCTTCAGGTATTCACTATTGATAACCACGCGTTTTCAATTAGACTCTTCCAATTTCTCTTTCATTCCCGTTTGTCACAGGCTCATGACTACATGCTGGTATTTTTCTACGCACCCCACAGTCATAGTATGATCCACACATACTATGAGTCTGGGTATCACTTCTCCTGACGAAATGAAAGGACAAGCCTGCATACAAAACCTTGCTGTGCCAATCTGATTTGCAGATCCTTGATTTCATCAGCAATTTTCACCTCCTCTTCTTTCTCTGTTTGTGGTTGATATGTGACATTACCTTCCAAAAAGATCAAAAGCTGAGTGACACGCACACGCCACATAAGTGTGGATGCAAGCCCTGCTGAAATACTGTCTGTGTGGGGTTTTAACTATACAGGAGACTGAAGCTACAATGCTAACTTCATGAGTTCTTTTTACACTGGCCCAAATGAGCAAAAGCAAGATTTAGAGGATTTGCTGGTCTTGTGAAAGATTCACCCTGAATTAGCTTTCATGCTCCCGAGAAAACTATAACTTTATAAAAAAAAAAAGGTGTCAAAATGTGTAAAACCACCAGACAAGGTGACTGAGAAGTCTTTGTTCAAACAGGATCCATTTGTTCAGGAAATCCATTTATGCAAAATAAGTATTTCTGAACATTACCTTGTTTTGAAGTTCGTAATGAAGGATTAAGATACACAACGTATTTGAATTTCAAATATACTCAACTAAATTTGCCTATCTGTAAAAAGTGTGCCAATTCGACAGGAACTGCAGAGGAAGTTTCACCCGTATATGTCAGCACATAGGTGCTATGTGATTCTGACAAAGTAATGAATCTTGTTCTGGAGTCACGTTGAGAATTAGTGAAATTGTATTAGCTTATCTGTAAAATATACGATAGTAGCAATCTTAACTCAGGATTTCCTTGAGAAACTGTGGAACTGAGAGACTCGATGACTGTGGTAGAGACTAGAGTGATCCAGAAGTCACTATTAAGCTTAGCAAGGCCAGGGTTTCTTTTTGTGAGTCAGTGGCAGTTAAAAGATTCCTGGAGTTATGACATATAGTCTTCAGTTTTAATAGCAACTAAAGCCATCAAAAATAATAACTCGATTCCTTTTCATATTATTGGTGCAGGCAGTCATCCAACACTAACCTTCTGTAGTAGGTTGCCTTCAATTATTAAGCAGTAAAAGGTGACAGGTCTTTATCAGGAGCAGAGATGAAAGAGAATACTTTGCTTTAATACAAGAAGGGAGAGACATGTTGCTGAACATAATGAACTGTATACTATGTGGAGTACATCATAATGGGCTCTTTATTTGGGTTACATGTGGAAGATGAAACAAATATGTTCATACATTCCAAAGACATCTTTTCAAAACTTCAAACCATCGCATTTCACTCACTTTGGATAATATTTTACATCTGACAAAGCATGAGATCATTCAGCAGATTAGGTCACACTGCCTGTTTGAAGACTTCATGTATTATTCAAAGGAGAGAGACTCGCATGTCCCGAAAACCGTACGCAAAAGCAAAACGTGCGTGATAAAAACCCTGGCTCAGTCGTGCAAACTTATTTAGGTAAATCTCCCAGTGGCACACAGCAGAAAACCACTGCTGCAGGGCTGAGAGCTGAACGTACCCTGGCCAAAACGTGCGGGTTATACAGGCTGCAGCTGTCCCTCAGCAGACAGGCTTTCTGCCTTTCTGCGAGCGCGGGGTGCTGGTCAGCAGAGCTGGTGCACCTCCCCTGCCAGGCAGCTAGCAGGATAGCTGCAGGTGAGTAGAAAGCACCATAAAGAACAAAAGCCTTGGGGTAATACTTCACCGGTGTTTACTTTGTGAAATGCTATTTACTTCAGTCTGAGTGACTACACCATATGGAAGTTAGTAGAAATCGTTTGACCCACGAGACTTAAAGATTAACTGAAAACAAGGTTGCTGAGCAAATTACAAAAAAAACCCCAAAATCCAAATAAAATATGCAACATCTTCAACATTTCTGAAGTGTTTTGACTCTGAATCTTCAGAACAATGACCTGCATTTTAAAGTTTAACTTCAACGGTACAAATACAGGCGTTCAACAAGACTTACTAATCGTGTCCCACGTCTAGAATGTGATTATAAGAGCTGGCCAACTGCAGCAGCATGTAGACATTAACAGTGGAAGATACAGATGGTTTCTGCTCAGCATTTGTTTGTGAGAAAAAAGTGTAAGTCAAGTTGCATTTTGTGCTGCATTTTAAGCAGCTGTGAAAGAGCAAATACAAAACCACAGAAGCATAGAATAGAAACATAGAATGGTTTGGGCTGGAAGGCACCTCTAAAGGTCATCTAGTCTGACCCCCCTGACCTGAGCAGGGACATCCTCAACTAGATCAGGTTGCTCAGAGCCTCGCTGAGCCTCACCTTGAATATCTCCAGGGATGGGGCCTCAGCCACCTCCCTGGGCAGCCTGTCCCAGTGCTCCACCACCCTCGTGGTAAAGAACTTGTTTCTAACATCCAAAAATCTAAACCCAAGTACGACTTAAAAGATAACACTGCTTTGCTTTTCTCAGAAACAGTGAACTGGAGAATGTTTTGATTGCTTTAACTTGGTATCTTTTGTACATCTTGGTTCTTGAAGAAAATTAGACTTTCAGCTCATGCTTTTCCTGTCTATCACCGAGTTCCCCTCTCCTCCACCAACTGACTAATTGCAACGGAACCTGACGAGAGCAGAAGTCCCAGGGATATTAAATTCCATGCTTTGTTAAAAGAGACAGATGAGCAGCAGAAAAACTTAAGTGCTCAGATGAGGGAAAAGCAAGAAGAGCCCATCCATTATACGTTCAGTTTGCTGAGCAACCTGTCTGTGCATCACTCCAAATGGGCCACAGCATATGATTTTACACTGCCAGCACCCGAAATGCAAAATCATAGTAGGGATGAGAGGCTCCAGAGGGCATTGCAATACGGAGACAGATAACAGGGAATTACTTTACTTCAGTGTAATGGATGCAGCAAACAAGAAACATTACTTGGTTATGCCTGCTGGCCATGGGACAGCTTGTCTAAACACCTACTTCTTCACATGACAAACTTCTGATACTTGAAGTAATCACAGATGCAAATATGGCATTTTTACTGTCACTGCTACTTTGGCATGTCAGAATACATCCAGCTGAGGCTGGGAAGTGTGCAAACAAGCATTCTAATAAGGGAAGTTGAAGATTAGCAAAGAATTGCTCCTCTGGCTACACTATCCCCTGATGGTTCAGACCCCATAAATGCTCCCTCACTCTCAGGCTCTCTTTTGGAGTGAATAACCTAGTCCTGAAAAAAAATCTGGTAAGATTATGGAGCTAGTCTGCTCAAAGACCTCTTCTAAAAGGCAACTGGAAGAAGACTTTACTGGGGTAGGCTGCCATCACCTTACACAACCCCCCAGCTGAATCCTGAGACTTTGCAGCTCAGATTCCCTCAAGGCCTTTTTCCCACGCCCAGAGGGATGCTGCACAGCTTCATCTAAAATTACTGGATTGCAGCTCTCTCACTGCTCTAGGGAATTTAAACTGAAATTCCCCACCCTTCCCAGATATGTCTGGGCCATCTAGGGACCAGAAGAGATCAAGGGCCACATGTCGACCTTAATTTTTATTAACCTTCTCTGGATTTGCCGTTAGAAAATGCTTTTTATCATGATGATGCCCTGCTACCCTGAGAAGTACATAAAAAAATGCAAAAAATCTGAGGGTTAAACACTTTTTTTCTCTCCCTGCCTTCCACCCCCAAAAATGAAAGGTAAGAGATAGCAAGAAAACATTCTTTCCAGCACGTGGCAGCTGAAACGTAAACAGATGCCGAGCGATTTTCCAACTACTCTGGACAGCATCAGACGTGGACTAGATCCCACCTCTTCTCAAAATCTGTTTCCCTTGTGCTAAACCATGGCATACATTTCATGGCTGTTTGAGTTGTTGCTTTGGATTTTTTTCGTGTCTTTTTTTTTCCCACTTTATTCCATGAAGCTCCACAGGACCGAGCGTGTCGTTTTGCAGATACGGGCAGTGAGCTGACTTAAATGACATCTTCAACTCTACATAAACTCCACAAATCCTTTCCTCAGACGTTGCTCTTCCCCCACACAAAGACTACGCTTTGGTCTGTATCTGTTCTATACGTGTATCTGCACCGCTAAGGACTTAATAAAGGCTTTCTGTTAACAGGGTGACAGGAGCAAGACTGAGGCACCTTGTTAGAGCTATGTGAGAGACCACGTCTGCAGAGCATTAATCTTTATTCTGGCTTGTCTCACTCGGGTGCAAAAAGAAGCTAAGAAATGAAATATAAACCAACTAAGGCTACAAGAAAATTCATAAAATATGGATCACTCCTCAGTATCCAGAACACGTTTATCCTCTTCTTGGTGTTGTGCACCATAGTTTCTGAATGGGTCTGAGACAACAGCAGTGGAAATTCTCAGCACGGAGGCTTTTGGTTTTCTTCTGTCGGCAAAAATGGACTCTGTTGTAACTCGTGATTAGCTGCGTCATACCTATCTTCCTACAGCGAGTAACATTACTAATGGTTAAAGAGGAGATATTAGGAAAGTATTTGTTGAGGGATGAATGCAAAGACTTATAAGAACATATAAGCCATGCAGCTGAATATTCCTGGGCAACCAGCAAAGGAAGATCCTTCCAAACAGAACCACCTTAGAAAATAAGTAAAAGTTGTAAAATTTTAAGCCATACTCTATGAAATAAAATGCTGCTACTTTGCTAATTCACTGGTTTTTGTTATCCCTGAGATTCATGTCCTTCAGCTGTCACTGTTAACAAGTGACTTGTACGGAGTTTGATTATAGCATTAAGTTGCAGTTTGGAGGCAGCACACAACAAGTTGTGAGAAACTCGGGTGTTCAGCAACTTCCTGACGTTGGTGACATTCTGTAGCAACACATTTCGGTTAGTCACCATCCTTTGGAATATTCTGTTTCATACGAATCATACTGGTGTGACTTTAGCTTCTTTGCTTATGTGTTAGTATTACAGAACCACATCATTTATGTCAACCTTGAGCCAACCCCTCTCTCCCCTTTAACTTCCATTCGCCTTCCTGTCCCTGAATTCCTCACTGCCACACTATTTGTTAGCAGGGGAAGCAATCAAAAGACTTTATTTTTTTCATAAAGATGCAGGAAAAGATGTGAAGAAAGATAGTAAGATTACTTGAACTGGAAACTATCAGGCAAAGTTTTCATCACGACAGTAACCGGGTAGTCTGGTCTGCTTAAGATGATCCTAAACCACAAGCACTTCTGATATACTACATCACAGCAGGTTTTATCAAGACACACGACTTTCCTTTTTTCCTTCTCTCAAATCACTGGTTGGAAACAAACCTGCTGCTAGGACTGCAGCAACGGGAGGTACCCTGTTCCCTGGCAGCGCAATACAAAGCAGGATCTGCACACACCAGCTTTAGTCCTGCACGGCATCACATGGCCCAGTGGAGAGACTATTTCCAGCTTGTGGGATCTCTTTGAGATAAATTGGCCTAAAATCACCCCGATGAACATCGTGCTTGGTTTTCATTCTGCTTCCTACCGTAAAATCTTTGTGGGGAACACATCCCCCTCCTTCACGTGACCATGTACTTGTTTAATAAATTTTCATCTGCCACAGGCCAGAGTCTTGCTAATGGGCAGTCTCTGGGGTACCTCTGAGGCCTGAGTTTCAGGCTAAACAAACACTCATGAAGGTAGGAAGCAGAAAAACAGCAGCAGTACAACCACCAGCTTCCACCTCTGCCTCTTATTTGCAATCTTATCTGGAAGAAAACAAGGGCAGAGTAAAATGGAAGGTGTGTGGAGGCCTGGGAAACTTTTCTCTCCATGAGGCTTTGTAAAATACTGATTTCAGCGCCCTGCTGAACGTCGGCTGACACGAAACCCTTGGCTTGCTAATGTTTTGTTATTGACGAGGACTGAAGAGAGAATTTACCTAAAAACAGGCATTCACATAAACAGTTCCGGGAACAAAACTGATACACAAGTAAAGGGTACTAGGAGGGTTGGGTGATGCTCAAGATGCGGCTGAAGCTGGGGCCATGCTCTTGTCCTCTCAAAGATCTATTCCTGCTGCACTCTCAGATGTATGACGGGTGGTGAGCGCAGGGAGCTGGGGAAGAGAAGGGCTGGCATCTGGGATGCAAAAGTTCATTCTTCTCAACTCACCGGCTGCCACGCTGTTGTCATGAGCTCCCTTCCCAGAGTCTTTACTCATGGCCTTCAGAAAAGGGCAGACAGGGAGAAAGTCTCCTCGTTATTTGGTCAAAGCACAGTTTCTGACCTGCCAGCTGCACCCCCTTTAAATTTCTGTATTTCAACAGACCTCAAGCATAGCCTTCTTTCCTTTAACTTTTGCTGACTTTCATAAGGAGGTTTATGTTGCTTCTGACGACACGTAGCACAGGGCTGTGCAGAAAATTACTGCTGTCTCTCCTGGGAGGCTGAAGCAGTCACAGGGGAAATCATTTTTATGAACTTTAGCTCTGAGAAAACCCTAGAAGAAAGGTGCAGGCACAGTCTATGCTCTGGGTATGGAGATGTGTTGAGATCCAAGCAGGCTTGGTGGGAGACACCACAGAAAATAGAGTTTTCCAGCTGTAACAAGAATCTAAGTATTTTTCAGAGATTTCAACTTGGCAAAATTTGGGCCATATTGTCCATGAAGATAAGAAAAGACGCACTTGGTAAGTGGGAGGGACCAACTTCTGCTGAAGAGGATAAGGAATGAAACTTATTAGTTAAACACAAATTAGCAATTTCATTCCTGCGCAGTTGTAGTTGAATTTGTTGAAGGAAACACCTTCTGCAGGCATGAGACTCTTTAGCCCAAATATTTAATTTAGATAAAACGTGTATGTGACTGAAAACAAGATCTCTGGAGGAAAATAACACTAAGTAAAGTTATCTCTCTAGTCAAACACAGAGGATTATTTGTCTCGTGGTTTCACCGGTGGAAAGGGTCCTTGAAGTAATTGAATTTGAGGCTAAATAACTGAAAGCAACACCTGGTCATGGTAATCCAGATGGGTTTATGAGATTTATCAAGAGAAGTCGACCAAGATCATTTTACACCCGCGTTATGTTTTTACACGGCAGTGAGGTTTTTCTGAATTATCCTTAAGATGCAAAAGCCATGTTTACAACATTATATATATATATATATATATACACATGCATGTCTGTACCTTCACAAAGAGTTGAAGGTACTACTCTTAGGTTACCACTGCAGCAGTAATCTTAGAGAGCAAGAAAATGAAGAAAAAACACAGTTTCTGTTCCATTTCCCAGAAGAAAAGCCCCGATGTACAAAATACATCAAAGACAATAGCAGGATAAAGAAAAAAATATTTTGAAGTTGTCTAAGGGGTAGGATAAAAGACTTCAGTTTGGTGATTAAATTTAAGTTTAGGAATGATGTTTGATGTATTTTGAAGCTCTGCCCACTCGAACTGGTTAAGTTTGTGAAAGGCTGCCTGTCAAATGCTGTGCCAGGGATAGGAAGACAGCCAGCCAGTAAATCATCCTTCCAATAGAAACATCAACAACAAATAAATAAGTGTCTGCAGCAGAATGCCAGCCTAATGCTCCATTAAGATGAAGGTTTGAGACCATGAAGAAAACTAAATATAGACAGCAAGAAATCTGTAAAAAGAGATAGCAGCTTATGGTCAAATTAGGAAACTCTTAGTGAAACTAAGAAACAACAGAACAATCAACAGAAAAACCAGCAGAGTCTTTCAAAGTAAAAGCTGCTGCAAGTTAACCTTGTTGTGACTGACAATAAACCATACGAAAATATTTAGAGATATTTGAAGACTGAACGACGCAGTTTAAACTCACAGTTCCGTGTGAGTCTCAGAAGTACTTCTTTTCATTTATTCTTTTGAGAAATTCTTCATTATAAGTTTCTGTCTTGGTTTATTTTTAGCTTGATGGGGAAGTTCCCATCAGGACTGGTTCTTCACGGTCTTAGAAACATATAGTTTCTGGAAGCATATGCTGAAACATATACTGAGAAGAAACATATATTGGGAAGTGGCTCCTCAAAGTGGTATGACTTGAATCTCATCTGAGACAGCTACAGAAAAAAAATAGGACAAAAAATACAGGGGGTGAAATGGTAGAAGGCAGGGAGGAAAACGGGTATAATGGAAATGGGGAGAAAAATTGCTTTTGCTAGTACACGGCATCCAAGCTTCCCTTGAATGTTACTGGATCTTTTCACTAGACTTAAAAAAGAATGAGAATGATATGTAATTAAGATAGATTATAGGTTATATAGGTTAATGCACAACATCCAGACTTTAACTCCAGCAAGTTATTGGCTTTTTTATTTAATTTAAAAATTAATGAAATGGGAAAATTACACGGAAAACACAAATGAGAAAAGCAGAGGAAATGAATGGCGCTGGAGCGATCGGGAGCAGTGCGGCCGATGGGCAGAGGGAGGATGAGCTTTAGGGCAGCGCGGGCTCAGCAGGGCAGAAGGGCAGCGAGAGCCCCGAGTCACGCAAGGCTGCTCAAATCCCCAACGTGACTGATCCCAGGAGGCAGCGGGAGGCAGACAACTGCGTGCCAGACAGCGAAGAGGAGGAAGAGGTCAGAGATGGCAGAGATGAAAATTCCCAGGATACTTTACATTCCAACTGTTTCAGTTAACATCATAGCCAAAGAACTGAAGATAAGCGGTGTGGGACATGCCGAGCACCTGATCATTCTGGTTTTTGTCCTGGTCTGAGTGAGAGCAGCAGTAACTCTGGTGGGCGCTTTCCTTTCCCTCCCCAGCTCAGCTCCTCTCAGCCCCTGCC
>JAAGNO010015251.1:0-18111 GCA_033439905.1 Ceryle rudis
AGGGTTAGGGTTAGGGTTAGGGTTAGGGGTAGGGGTAGGGGTTAGGGTTAGGGTTGGGGTGGGGGGTAGGGTTGGGGTGAGGGTTAGGGGTGGGGTAGGGGAGGGGGTTGGGGGAGGGGTGCGGGTGCGGGTGTGGGGGGGCGGGGTTGGGGGTGACGGGGGTTGCGGGGGTGGCCGGGGGTTGGGGGCTAGCCAGGGGTTTTGGGGTAGCCCGGGTTTGGGGGGTAGCTGGGCTTCCTGGGGTAGCTGGGCTGCCGGTGGCTCCCTGTACTCCAGCCACCTCCACTGGGTTTGCCTTTGCCCTTCTTGGAGAAGGCGACATCGGTCCAGGAGATGAGGAGCAGGGTCACCAGGCAGCAGGTGAGGAGGAGCCTGGCCATGGCTGCGGGACACAAGGACAGGCAGTGTTATGGGCAGAGGAGGCAGAGACCCTGTGGTCCCTGCACCCGTGTGAGCACCACAGGCTTTAGGGTCCCTTAATTATGCATCACATAAAACTCATACTGTCCCCTTGAATTCAACAGCAGAACAGCCAGCTTTGGACTCAAAGGCATCTTTATCCTCCCCAACCCCCCCTTATTTTTAGATACGTATTCTTGAATATTTTATATTTAAATATATATATATCCTCTCCAACAGATCCCCTGCTAGGAATGGCAATTTTTAGTAGTAGAAGAAAAGCTTTGGGGGGGAAAAAATGCTTCACTTGGAAGGTAAAAATCCACATATCAACCCTGCTGTATCCAATTGGATGCGATATAAAAGATTTTGGATGGATATAAATGACTTTGGATGCACAAGGGTTGATAGCTATGAATTGATTCAGCCCAAAGCTTTTGTGTAGCGAGGAAGGCAGGCCCCAAAGGTTGTTTGGTTGGGTTTCTTTTTCCTCAAAGAAAGAAATTCAGTGTGTTTTGGCCAAGTCCTTGTTTATGTGCAACAGACTTTAACTGAAGACTAACATTTTTCGAGTTTAATGTGTTTGTGAGTATCTGCTTACGCAGCGTTTCGCCGCTGGCGTCCCAAGGCCGTGCCAGGCGGTTCCTGCCTTAGCTGGTGAGGATGAAATCTCATTTTAAGGAGCCGTTTCTCTCCCTGTGTTATAATCCAGACTGTATAATATGCACCAGGTCTGCAAATACTTGGGAGGTGTTTTCCCAAGGTCTTTCCTAAGCTGCAAAAATCCCCTTGGATGCCTCCCCACAATGCCAAGGAGCATTGAATTGCCGTTATCGTCGTGTTTAATGTGCGAGCCCAGCAATAGCAAAGGGTTCCCTGAGCTCAACCATTCCCAAAGTTGAGTTACCCCCCCAAAAATCCACCCCCCCTCATGCTGCCAAGGTGCTGGGGAGGGAGAGCAAAGTGTTCCCAGCAGAGCGTGGGTGGGCATTTTGCAGCATCCTTCAGATGCACTTTCTGCCTTGTGTTACAGCAAGAAACAATTAAGGTCTGGGTCCTGAATGGGGATTTTTGCAGCAATTAATGGACCAGCTTGTTCATGAGTCACCGCTCAACCCAGAGATTAAGTTTAATGCAGATGAGAGATGATGGTCTCTGGTGAGATATTGCTCTAAACAGCACAAACAGGCAGAACAAACCCCTGTTTAAGTCAGAAATTCTTCTGTTGCACGTTAGCTATGGTTTTATGGTCCATAAAAAGCAAATTAACCTCTCTTCAGGCTCAGATAATGATGTTCTTTCTCTCTACCCGCCCCCCTTTGCGAAAGATCTGGTCTTATGCCTGGAAATGTTTGAATTAAGGCTCTCTAATGTCAGCATTTTGGTTGGGATCATTAGTGAGCAGCTTAATTAAGAGAGCAGGGAAGATGCAAGAACTTGTCCCTTGTGGCAGGGAGGAAAGCCAGGCTTGGGCTGCCTGTTCAGCACCGTTTCGTGGAAAAAAATATGGGGTGCGAGCTGTTTGCTTTCGAGTAGGTTTGCTGCCTCCCTTGCCCTGCAGCACCCACCCGCTGGGAGCGAGAGAGGAGAGATCAGGGGGGTTAAGAATAGCTGAAAGACATGACAAAAACTCAGGTGGGTGAACACTCCATGGGCACTTCAAAAAATAGGAAGTAAGGGGGGGAGGGGGGAAGTAGCAAATCGGCAACTGTTTGGGGTTTTTTTTTTGTTTGGAAGATGGGAGAGTCCCCACAGTGAGCTCTAAAGGGAGGAAGGGGGTGTCGAATCAATCCCTGGATGAAAACAGGTTATGGCAAAACCCCGGAGGATATTCCAGCCTGGCAACACTGACCTGCTCCTCTAATTGCCTTCGCCAGAAAGGAGCCGCAATGAACAGGGCAAAGGCTTGTTTGCGTTTGTGCTGCTAATTACCGAGCTCCTCTGGGAGCTGAGCCTCACCCCAAAGAAATGCGGTTGCTGGCCCAAGCCCCCTGCATGCGACAGGGAGCGGGGAGCAGCTCTCTTCAGACAGAATATTTATACTGTGACCGTAATATTATTATTCGTATTAAATTATCAAATGGCTTCGCAGGTATTTCCCCACCACCACCCCAATTCTTTTGAACCTTCCTCCCCAGTTCTCCCCATCTGTGGGTGAAGAGAGGCAGGGAGGGAAGAATTCAGGTGCTTTATATATCGGAGTGATTTATATCAGAGCGATTTATATCCACGGCTGTGTCGGAGAACAGGAGGAGACCCGTCGCCCCTTCAGGGCAGAGGGGGAAGTGGAAAATGGAGGATACGAGTAAAGCTCACAAGCAGCAATTACGTGCGCAGGGCTGGCGAGAAGGTGGTTTGGAGAGGAAAACCAACACCCTGGTGCCAAAATAACCACAGAAATAACCTTGTTAAGCTGCCCGTGGGGGAGAGAAGAAATTAAGGGAGATGATGAAGGTGGAGGAGCGATGCGGTGGGAAGGGTGGGAAGATGCTCAGGAATGGGGGTGTCCGGACTCTCCCAGTGATGCTGGGAAGGTTCTGGCTCATGGACAGTGAAACATCAGGGCTGGGGAAGGGGGGGATGCAGGCTGGCACTTTGCTTTCTGAAAATGCCACTCCTATTTTTCAGAAATCCCCTTCTTTTTGTTGTTGTTGTTGTTGTTGTTTTTAACTCCCCAAATAATAAGGGAGCATAGTCCTGCACAGCTGAGAGCCTCAAGAAAGAACAAAACCCTCCCAGTAGCTATGGGGGGTAAAGAAATTTTCCCACCAGCACCAACTCTGAATCAGCCCTGAATAAACAAGCAGCGGTGAGAAGCAGCGCTCTGTCTTTTAAGGAGGACGCTTGCCTTTGGAGCTGGAAACGTCTATTTTTAGGTGGCAGTGGCAGGGAGAGGAGGCAGCCCCCCATCCCCTGTGATGTTTCTCGGGGCTAAAACCCCCCTCAGCTCAGGATTTATCCCACCTGAAACCCCCATGTCCCAATTTCCCCGACACTCACCGACTGGGAGCCCGTTGCTTGCTCAGTCCTGGGTGATTCAGCCTCGGCCACAGAGCTATGTGGAGGAATAAATAGCGAGAGGGAGGAGCTGGCTCCTGCACAGCCCAGCCCTGCACCGCCTGGCCCCATCCATCCTCCTTCCCCATGGAATACCGCAGCCGGCACCCTGCAGAAATTTGGGTTCACCCCAAGTCATCCCTCCGGGCAGATACAGGCACAGGGAGCAACGCTGGTGACCAAACAAGTGGCTGGAAACTTGCAGCACTTGGATGGTTTATTGAAGAAATCTCAGTGGGGCTGGTTTGGAAACCCTGGGAAGTGGCAGCGCTCGGATGATGTATCGAAGCACTATCAATGGAATCGGCAGTGCTTGGAAGTCTTGGGGTCAGGGCTCTGGGAGAGCAAAGGATGCTTTTAGGAGTTGGCGGCTGCAGCTCCAGATCCATTATCCTGCAAATTAGATGCTCTGTGCCATGATGGGTAGGAGGTAAAAAAGACTCAGACCCAGAAGGGAAAGGATGAATCAGTCTTCTCAGTTTGTCTCACTCCAGAGGAGCAAAACTCACTCCTGTGCAGAACGGTCACGCTTTATGTTGAGATAACCGTGATATTTAATGAGAGGAAATGCCACAGAAGGCAATTAAAAATTATTTGGGACGCTCATGGCAAGCTGGGGCTTGTACAGCACCCTTCTTTTGGAGGGTAAGGGTGCATGTGGCTGTCAAGACCTAAAGACCAGGATAAGGAGATATTCCCATCCCAACCCTAAAAAACCCTCTTGGTGTGGCCATCCTGGTGATGCTCCCACCCCTGGGCCATGGAGCACGTCTGGCTGTAAAGAGGATTTCCACCCCAATGCTCCATTCTCCTGTTTATCCATCTGGCTGGATAATGTTAAGAAATAATAATAATAGTAATTTCTGTCTGGCAGGGAAATGGGTTGTGCTGACACTTTGGCTACACTGGGGAGATGTGCGTGCTTAATTTCTAGAGGAGAAAGTGAAATAACAGGGGTGGGATTGAGGTCACTGAGCCTGACAAAGCTCTCTCCTACAACACACAGGCGTGTTTATTCCTCATGTGAATGTGCAGATGGCCCCCGATTCCCTGGTTTTGGTTTAAATACTCTTCAGTGGGCTGTCTAAAATCCAAAGCCAGGAAAAGAAAGAATTACAGCACTGGGAAAGGGATGGTTGGGAAGAATTCATCCATGGCTTCTAAAAATCAGGATTTTTTCCATAATGATATATATATTTCAGAGGAAGTTCTGGTCTTATTTGGGGTAATATAGAAACTCTGTCAGATCCCAGCTGCAAATCGAGCAGGAGCAGCCTACTGGCTATTGATTTCTAATTTATCATGGACATTAGCAGTGCTAAAACCACCCAAGCCGGTATATCCACAGCATCTGTTTAACAGAGCCACCTGCCTCACAGTTTCTTTACTATCTTTGGGTAAAATTTCTCCCAGAAGCAAGCCAAGAGCTGCATCGATCTCCACTGGAGGTTTGGCCCTTCATTGTCCGCAGCTCAGGCAGTGGCAGGGGACAGAGGAAATAACAGGACGTTAAGTGCGAGAGGGGCATCGTGCCAGGTCGGAAAGCATTAATGGGATGGGGGTTTCTCATAATAGCTGGAAAACGTGGACTTTGGTTTAACAATGAGCTGGGAAAGGACCCGGGTTCACCTGACCCAGCTTCATTGCTTCACATTGTTAGGTTTTTTTATTTTTATTTTTTGGCTTTAATTCATGTGAAACTTATCCACATAAATCTGGATTTGCTTAGGGAATTCACCATGGCTTGCAAAGGCAGGGGAAGGCATTGAAATAGCTTGTGGGAGATTTCCCAGGGTTTTGAGGTAACTTGGTGGGGATTGGAGGTAGGGATGAAGTCCCACAGCCTGTCCCTGGTGTTGCTCCCTGGAGATGGTAAAAATTCCATGCTCAAGCTCACCCCATCTCAAATCACGCTTAGCTCACCAGGAAACATCTTTAAACCCTCCAAAAGTAAAAATAAATGGAAATAAGAGCTGCATTCGGAGGGTTAATAAAATGCATTTTGCACAACTTGTTTTATTTCCTGGTCTTGCCACAGAATAGTCTCTTTTAAGTTAAAGTTCTCCACTTTGGATTTTTCTTGGGAACCAGAATTCTTGGTAATACTCCCGCCTGGATGAGGGCAGAGAAAATGCAATCTGGTAAATAAATAGGAGCATAGGAGCACTGGTTTCCCACCAAAAAGGAAAGATGCCTCTTGGTCAGGCTGTTATTTTCCCACGTCAGTGTGTGTGATTAAAAAACTGAAGCCTGGTCTGGGTATTGTGCATTTTCTTCAGTGGCAAGGGATTGGATGCGCGCACGGGGTAAAGCTACACTGGGGCTTGTGACCCTGCAGACCCCAGCAAGGGCAGCTCCCCTCTGAGAGAAATGTCATTTTTGGCCCATTTTTCGCAGAAGGAGGAGTTTTCCATGCACTGCACAGGAATCTTTACCTGCATCATTATTCTGTGTTAAACTGCAGGAGATGAGAGGAGAGAGCAGCTTGTGGGTGCGTATCTCCTTTGTTATTGACAACTGTAAGTTTGCCTGTAAAAAGGAAAAAAAATAAATAAATAAAATAGAAGGACCATATAAATTCTTAACCTTTTGCCATGGACCAAAACAGTCCAGGAAGAAGCAAAACTGTCAAGAGCAGGACAATTAACTCCACGTGCTTCCGCAGTATCATCAGTTATGCAACCCGCAATGATGGGGAGAAGTCCCAGCAAGTCCCTAATCCTGAAGGCATGTAAGGGCACAAACAATGTGCCAGGAGAGCAATTGTTGGGGTGGAGGGAGGGGAGTAAGTGACCCAAACTTTCCACGCAACACCTCATGCTGCTTCCAGGAGGGGTTTTCTTTTGGGCCAGATGCAAAGCTAGCATGGAAAAAATAAACCAGCTTAGGAGTGCTCTAGAAAACGAGACTCGTAGCAGCCGTGATGCCAGGAGGAGTTTGTCCCCCCGCCCCTTGCTGACCGGCTTTCCTCGCCAGGGATGTCTTTTTGTGACGTGATCTATGGGCAGATGTGACTCACAGGCAACAGGATCCTGCTGGTGGGAGGCTCCAGCGAGGGACTCCTGAAAGGTGGTTTTAGGGGAAGAAAGCAGCAAATAAGGCAAGTCTTTTTCTGGTTTTGTTGCAAAGACGAAGCTGGATCCTCGAGGAAGCAGATGAGCCAAATTAATTTAATATGAATTTCTCCTCTTCAGGGAGTGGCAGCTGAAGTATAAAACATTTGGCAGCTGCACACGCCCTCCTTCACCATCAGACAACTCTCTTAAAAAGGCTGTAAATGTTCATCCAGCTGCTACAATCTGATTAGGGGTGTAATAACCTCTGCTCGTGTGCTACCTGCTATTCCAGGCAGGGACATGTGTAAGCTCCTTACGGACAGGACCCTCCCTGGCCACAGGCTGATGCCTTCCCGGTGATGCGCTGCGTCTGTAGAAGACAACCCGCATGGGACACAGCTCCCAGAAATGTGCCTTTGACCCCTCCCAGGGTTGGTGGTATCACCCAGATGCGCTAGAAGGTGAAATAACAGCTTTTATTTAAAAAATATATATAATAAAATGCTTTATTTCCCCTTTTCTTTCAATAGTTTTTCCTTTTGGAATAAGCACTGAAAATAAAAGTGCTTCGTAAGCAGGGTGGGGGAAAAAAAATCAAGTTTGGGTATTTAAGTCTATTTGCTGAATTTATGGGAAATAGGAGAAGTCAGTCACTTTTGTCTGAGGAAGATGTTTGCTGTCTGATTCTGTTTCAGCCCAGCATTTGGTTTAAAAATAACTCGTCCCAGTGCCTTGGGAACAGCCACTTCAGGACAGGCTGGGTTTGTGCCTCTGGACTGAACAATTCCCCGCTGTGTCCGGGAGAATGAGCGAAGAGCCTTAACCCGTAGCAGAAAGGGCTCGTTCTGGCCTTTCCTGGCAATAAATCTCCTGTTTTTCAGATGGGACAGATGAGGACAGCCCAGCTTTTGAGCTCTTCTAAAACACAATGTCCCTCCCTTAAGCTGCAGGGACAAATACTCTCCCAGCAATGCTATGATCCAGCTTCCCCTCCGCTTCTCCGAGCAGGGTGATACCCACTGGTTGGCTCCTTCACAGGAAAAGATGAATATTTGTAATTTTTTTTTATTCCCCTTGTAGCAGGACCCACAACACATGACTCACGGGGAGGCTTTCCTTTGCCTCTCTCGCATTTATTTTTATCTTGCAATCCCCCTTGGAAGACTTTCCGAGAACAGAGCAGTGGCATAAGCGTGTTGTGTGACATAACGTGGCTGTGCTGAGGTCACCTTCTTATAAATAAACCAGGGCACACCCGGGATGGGTGAAGGCACTCCCATTTTCATCGTCTGTGCATCAATCATCCGTGACAGCCTCGGATCCTGCTCTGGGGAACTGCTCCTACCCTGGAACCCATCACCTCTGTGCCAAGGGCTTGTAGGAACGTGGCGAAATCCTGGCTGACGTATTAAATGTTGTGTTCCCCAAGTGGAGCCGCAGGCAGGAGCATCTTCTTTTGGAGGTGTGATGGGTGGAGGGATAATGCCACAGTCCTTGGGGCTCCCGGGGGTTTCCTGACTGGATTGTGTTGGGAAAGGGGCAGGAGAAATCCATTTTCCCGGTGTGAAAAGGGGTTGTGGGGGGAGATGGGGAAAGCTGAACCCCAGGAACTACAGACAACTGTTTGATTTTTAATTAAAATACAAGTCAAGCAAAAGAATGAAACAAGGGCCAGGCTGGAGATGGAGAAATTGTCACTTTTCTCTCTTGGGTATACGTTTACCTTTTTATATGTGTAATTTTAGCCCAGGTCTTTGCCTTGTTTATTTACGTGAGAACGAATTGAGCTTTTGCACCCCATGACCTGGTTTCTAACCCACGTGCTCAGTGAGGATGAGATGATTAAACCCAACTCACCCACCAAACGGTCCTGCAAATCCTCTTAGCTGAGCCGGTGAGTACGTGTCCACCTCGATCTTATCCTTCTCTCATCGTATAAAGGGTTCCCAGGAATGGGTTGGGCTTTTTTTTTATCCCCTATTTCTCTGGGTGTAAATGGGAATGAGCAAAGGTGAACTGGGCTTGGGAAACACGTGCCCATGGGGAAATCAAGCTGGATTTTTAGCCATTAAGGTTTTTAATCTGTTGAAACAGTCTCCCACATGATGTGCACCTTTCAATCAATTTTTGAGCACCTTCCAGCTGGGCTTTCAACCCAAGATTACACATGACTGAGTCCAAAGCTTTTCTTTCCCCTAAAGCAACAAATTAAAGGCTCTTTATGAAGCTTGTCTTGAGGATTGGGCTGACATCAACACCAAAGAGATATTATATACCAAATATTCGGGCATTATATGCCAAATCTGCTCCATATGTTTAATTCCCTGCCTTTTTATCTTGGAAGGGGAGCTGGTGATGGGAGAAAGCTTTACCATCATTTGCGTGGGAGTGAGAACAAGTCAATAATCACCGTCTGGAGCGAGGAAAAGCCTGGGGAGAGACAAGACTGATCCAAAGATGCTCATGCCTACAGAGAGCATCGTGCCCATGACAACTCTGCATCTCCATGGCTACCTCAGCTCCGAGAGGAGGGGATGCAAGGGATGTAGGAACAGCGTCGTTAGCTTAACTGCTGCATGCTGGTGTAAGTAAGTCATACTTGGGATCATCCAAGGCGTTTATCTCCAGGGATGGCGGATGGTTTTTAGCTGGAGTTGGAAGGCAGCTCAGTTTGCAAATGTTTTGATTTAAGAAAAACTGAGGTTTTTGTAGCGTCTCCCCCAGGTATTTCTGCGGCGGATGCACTGGGGTATGAGTGTGTGGGGTACTCAGATAAGGCTCAGGTGGTTTGTACTTGCCCTTAGCCAATGTGATTGAAAAGCCCAGATCATATTCCTGCTTCTGACTCAGGATGATGCTGTGGGACTGGCTACCCTAGGAAATAAAGCTGTGTATAAGGTGTGGACAAGGAAGCATTTTGAAATCAGGGGGTTTTTGTTTGGGGTTTTTTTGGTTTGTTTTTTCCCCTAGCCAGGATTTTTTTGGGGAAATACCAGCAAAGATTATGAACAATAGGACCATCCAGTTAATACAGCCTGAAGCTGGGATGCCAGATCTGACAACTCCCCTAAAGGATTTCTCCTTAATTTTATCTCCTGAACTTTTCACAGAACCAGTATGGTTGGAAAAGACCTTTAAGATCACCAAGTCCAACTGTTATCTAACTCTACCAGGGCCGCTACTGCACCGTGTCTTTGAGCACCATATCTAGATGGCTTTTGAAGGTCATTCAACTGCTTCCCTGGGCAGCCTGTTCCAGTATTTCACAACCCTTTTGGTAGAGAAGTTTTTCCTCAGGTCCAACCTAAACCTCCCCTGGTACAACTTTTCCTCTTGTCCTGTGGCTTGTGACTTGTGAGAAGAGACCAATGCCCACCTCTCTGCAACCTCTTTTCAGGGAGTTGTCAAGAGCAAGAAGGTCTCCAAAGCAAGTCCCAGTGCTGCATCTCACGGCCTGAAAAGAGAAAGCAGGGACAATACAAGTGACATTAAATCTGCGCAGAAGGCTTGAGTTGCAAGGGAAGAAGCCCACAGGCTTTTTAGGGCTTGGGGTTGCCACGATCTCCATGCCACCCAGAGCAAAAAAAGAGAGGTGTCAAGCACAGGCTGCAAAGTATTTTATGTAGCAATACTTCAAGAGGACAGAGGAGAATGGTTTATAAGATGACAGACATAAACAGCACTGTGAGCCCACGTGCAGGGGCAGCACTAGAAGACAAACTCCATCTTCAGCAACAGTGTTTTGCTCCAGTGACGCGCAAAGAGATTTTTCTCCCCCGCCCCTCCCCCAATTATCCCTAAAGCTGCATCTGGTTGAACTACATGACTCTAACATGCCCTTTTCCCAGCAGCACCAGTGACCTTGGCCCCCAGCTTGTTTTTCAGTGCATTTCTCAGCAAGCCCAGAGGGACTCTGGAGAGAAAATAATGATCAAAGCACAGAAAACGGAGGAAATTAGTTTTGCATTTACAGCAGCAGGTCAGGAGCAGCTGTTTATCCTGAGCTGGAGGGGACCGAGCAAATCATTCATTCAGGGCTCGGTGCAAGGAGGTTTCCTGCGAGCAAAGTCCCATCCGCAGCCATTAAATAGCAAATAAGAATCAGTGCTAATAATACAACACAGTTTATTTTTCCCAGGGTGTTTTCTTGGCTTTCTTTCGGCCTGAAACATCTGTGCCATCCAAAATATTTTTGTGGTATCAATGATCCAAGGAGCTTGTCATGTGAAAAATAAAGGAAGCTGGAGCAAAGCCTCTGGGACTTGATTTCTCACAAAGCTCAGCCTGTTTGGGAGCTTGAGTTATTCTGCTTAAGGATTCAATAGGTCACTCATTGCTCAAGAAAAGAAAAGAGGAAAGTTTGATATAATTATGTCTGAGCTGAGAGTAAATGAAATAAAGTTGAGAACTGGGGTCTTATTGCTCCCTCAAGCAGTCGCTGCAGCTCTGCTGCACAAATAGCTTTAAAATTAACATTCTGGGGACCGGGATGGGAGCAAGCAACTCCTCATGTCAGTTGGTTTATGTCTAAGATTCCTGAGCTGTTTTCCGAGGATGAAGAAAAAAAGCAGAGAGGTTGCGGTTCATTATTTCTGTAGAAAAAACAAATGTGGGTTTTGTTCCTTAAAGAAAAAGGGGAAACGAAATCACAATAGAAAGAGTGGATTCTGTTCTCCAGAAATAGGCTGATTCTTTCAGAATTGGCTGCAAACGCTTTTCCTGTATTTCTCCTGGTTTCCAGGAATACAGCAAAGCGGTTTCTCTCTTGAATTGGGTGCCGGGGGGGGCGGGGAGGCGGCGATCACACCTGGGCTGAGCAGAGCTCCTGGCTCTCTGCTGCAGACCCAACGCAGCAGCGGAGAGCCAACAGTGCTGCTGCCCGCCAGCCCTTTGAATTATTGATCTGATCTCTATGAATTACAGACACTTCTCAGGGTCCGCAGGTGGAACACGAGGAAGAGGTGCCGGGTGAGGTGTCACAGGAGTTGAATTTCGAGGGAGGATTTGAGAAGGGAAGTAGTTTAATCAACACCAGTTTAGTTAAGTGCACAAAACACGGATCCCAGACAAACTGAGAGAGAAAAAAAAACCCCAAACCTTGCTATGGAGGAGAAATCCACTTTTCATAAAGAAATGCCCCATCTAGGAGTGGCAAAGGAGATGATTTCTGTCTTTATCAATACAAGTAATCGAGCAGAGGGGAGGTGTGTAGCCCCCAGGGCTGGCGGAGGGATGGGAGGTTAATCATAACCCATGACCTTGCTTTTGGGAATCAGTATCCAGCTCGTCCTTGTTTGGTTTGTGGGTTTTGTTGGTTTGTTTGATTGTTGGTTTGTTGGTTTGTTTGGGGTTTGGTTTGGTTTGGTTTTTTCTCAAAAATAAAGTGCTCTCTGGTTGGTTTAGGATAATTTTCTGGATTATTCCTTGGTGATTTACTATAAACTCAGAGATGCAACTGCTCACATCTTTAATCCATCTACCTCCCAGGAAAGGAACAGAGATATTGGCTGTGGTGGCCACGCATGTCTATAATACGCGTCTATTTCATGGTGACTTCCTCTGTTATTCATTACTCACCTGCTGTTCACTGTGATCCAGCTACAAGAAATAACTCAGAATTTTGTGACTCTAAGCCCTCGAAATAGACCCAGCTGGGAGCAGAAGAATCATGGATATATTTTCTGATTGAATCCCAGGTACCAACATCACTTCTCCCCACTCCTGCCTCTCCCCACCAACAACCCCTTCCTTTGACAACAAAATAGTTCATTTTTAGAGCTGATTTTTGCAGATGACATCGCTGGGTAGTTTCCGAATGGGCTGAGGACATCCCTGGGCATGGGAGTTCCTGAAGAAATCCTCCTTTGGGCTTCAACTCCCCAAATCCCTTTTGCAATGCTGACCTCTGCAGGCAAAACCCAGCTGGCTCTAAGCAGCAATAACCTAAATAATGTATAGAACAGGTGCTTTACTCATTGCTGGCCGTGGGTGACGTAGAGCAGGCAATGAAATTTGCCAAGTAGCAAAACAATGAAGAGTTACCGAGGCCTTGTGAAACAGCAGCGGGTGGGCATCTCTGGAAGGAGATAAGGAAGGATCCACTTTAGCAGTGAACATGAAAAGCTGGCCTTTGAGGAGGAGTGCAAAAAAGACCGATAGAAAAGGAACATCCTGCCCGAAAGGCGCTGAGGGCTCGATAATTGGCAGAAGAAGCCTGAAGCCAGTGAAAATCTGCAGGAACTGGTGGAAAGGTGCAGGTGGCAGGAGCAGATCAGGACCACCAACCCAACTGAAGACCAAAAAGACTTGCCCTCCACCCACCTGTAAGGAGCATGTGTGCTAATTTACATAGCAAACAAAGCTAATTTAAACATAACTAACCAGTAGCAGATGAGATGGTAATTACTGACCAACGAGTGTAAATTGAGGGTGGCTTTATTTATTTATTTATTTTACTAATGGTGCGACATGACGAATACTTTGTGGCTCCTTTGGGTGGTGGCTTTGTGGAATTGTCACCCAGCACCCATCTGGGCGCAAACACCAGCTCAATAAAACCCCTCTGCTCTGGGTGTCTGTCGGCGCAGCGCTGCTGTAGGCAGCAATAAACTAAATAATGCATAAAACAGGTGGTTTCCGCATTATCCTGGCCGTGGGTAGCAATAGCCTTTAAATAATGCATCAAACCGGGGCATTTGTCTGTTGGCCAGCGAACGGAGCATTTCATTGAGGGAAATACTGGGGAATTTTCATTTTCTTGGCAGGGGCTGATCTGCTTATTCCTGTATAGATTTTTGTAAATGATTTGCTGGTTGGACAAAGCGCTTTGAAGGGAGGGAGGGGTATGAATGAAAAGCCGGCATGTCACACCACAACACCGTCCGTGCTATAAACTGCGAGGCAAAGGCCCTGCCCGGGCTTCCTGGGGGGACAAGCCAGACCTGCAGCGTATCCCCTTAACCCACAGCTTTGCCCCGGAGACCCCCGCCTCTAATTAAGCCCTAATTAACAGCCAGGAGGGGCCCTAGCCCTTGGGTGGCAGCGGGGTTATGTGTGCTGGGTTTGGTAGCTGGAGCCCGGCCCAGCCGCCTCCTCCCCCGGGCCCGATCCCGGACCTTCTCCCGGAGCCCTCCCTGCCTTGGGCGGCCTCTCAGCTGTCGCCCCGGGGTCTCCCCTGGCCCCACAGTCCCCTCAGCCCTGGGGGGTCTGAAGCCCTCCCGGCTCTGGACGGCCCCTCAACCACTGGCCGGCCCCCGGCCCGGCCTTTCAGCCCTGTCGGGAGCACCGCGGTTCCACCCCCGCCCCCCCCAGGGCCTGAACGATCCCCTGCGGGAAACGGGAAGAGCTGGCAGCTGCGAAATAAAGCAGGCAGTGGCAGGTTTGGTTGCGGAGGACTTTAATGTGCCCACTGTCTGGGGGTCCTGGGCGTGGGGAAGCGTCGTGGGGCAGCGGGCTTCCTTCCCTTCCTTCCCTTCCTTCCCTTCCTTCCCTTCCTTCCCTTCCTTCCCTTCCTTCCCTTCCTTCCCTCCCTGGGGGGTACGCCGGCAGTCAGCAAGAGCTTCGGGGAACCTTCCCCTGTGTCCTGGATGCGCCAGGCTCTGGGAGTGTCCCTGATCGGTGCTTAGACCCCAAAGGTGGCTGAGGAAGAGACGTCAGAGGGACCCAGAGCCCCGGTGTGGAGATGAGTGCTCTACACCCTGGAAGGTTGCTCAGACCCCAAAGGACACTGAGGAAGGGACATCAGAGGGACCCAGAGCTCCACAGAGTGTGAAGATGTGCTCCCCACGCCCAGGAAGGATGCTCAGACCCCAAAGGACACCGAGGAAGGAATGTCAGAGGGACACGCAGTCCTGCGAGACATCAGAGAGACCCAGAGCCTGGCAGCGCTTGGGCACCAGTTTGACAGGAGCTCCTGGTGCACAGGGCATGCCACCACACCTGGCAGACCCCTGTCCTAGAGCTTGAGCGCTGTGACACGGGGAATGTGGAAGGGACAGGTCTCCTCTGATCCTGTAGAGCTGCAGGAGAAGGAGAAAACGTTTGTGGGGTCAAAGAGAAGGAGCCCCCATCTGCCCTCCCTGCGTCCTGCCATCCCGGGCAGCCCATCTTTCTACCCTCTGCCCGCCGCTTACATGAGCCGGTTGCGGATGGGGCGGAAGTGTTTGGTGAGCCTGATGGCAAAGATGATGTTGGGGATGAGGAAGAAGGTGCAGCATCCAAGGCTGAACCAGAACGCATTCTGCAAGGAGAGATCACAGGGGCCCCCACTGAGCTGTGTGGGGAGAGGCAGCCCCCAGGCTCTGGAGGGGCTTGGGGAGCCTTGCGGTGGCTGGTCCCGGTGGTGTGGGGGTGTCAGGGCTGCTGTCAGCCTCGGCTGCCCCGGATTCATGCTGGTTAGTGGTGGGATGCCGCACCGTGTGGGTCCCCACTGGCCCCTCACAGAGGGATGAGGATGGGATCCTTACCCAGGGGTCAGCAATGCGGTCACACAGGATCACCCGCCCGTTGTCCAGGGCCGTGGCAAGCGGCTGACATGAAGCCACATCCTCCCTCAGCTGGAACAAGAAGGAGAGATGAGGTGTGAACCCACTCCTGGCTCGGGGGGCGGGGGGAGGGGGGAGGGTTGCACTTTGCTGCCTGCAGCATCCTCAGGGGCTCTGGCCCCGGAGAATTCATTCTCGCAGCAAAGTTGAGCACCTACCGTCTGCCCAACCCAGTTCAGGTACTGGGCAAAGTACCGCAGCTCCTTCCTCGTGAAGCAGCCGATCTCCTGGGCAGAGGGAAGGCAGCATGGAGGGGAAGCACTGCGCTTCGCAGCCCGGCTCCAGCCCCGCTCCAGCCAGCTCTGGGCTAATGTCATGGAGGCTTCAGGTGCCCCTTCCCCTCTTGCAGCGCCCCGTTCTCACTCCTTTGTGGCTGTGGGGAATTTTGTACCCTCTCCCACCCCAAAGGCTAACCCAGCCCCAGCTCACCTGCCGGAGGATCTGCTGGGCTTGCACAGGCAGCCGGGCTTCCACGGAGGCTGTGGTGGCCAGTGTTGTCTTCACCCGCTCCTGGGGAAGCACGGGGAGGGCAGAACATCCTCAGAGCACCGAGCAGCAGGCCGGGTGTCCCGGGGATGTCGGGGCAGGGTGTGCAGTGCAATGCACGTGCTGAGCTTTGGATTGGGTCCAGTTGCAGGGAGAGCGGGGAAAGAGGGACCTGCCTCGAGCAGAGGAAGCCCCTTGCAGGGAGCAGGTGAGATGAAACGCTGTGGGGTGGGTCTGCCAGGGATGCTGAGATGCCCCAAGTGCTGCAGGGGGATTTCTGATGTGCAGCAGCAAACCTGATCACTAAAGGAGACCAATCCTCACGGGATGGCATTTTTCCTGACTCTCCCATCACCCTGTAACTGTTTTTTTGGGGCTCTGGCAGGTGGGACCCATAGGGCACCACATGTTTTTTTATGCTGGAAGAAACTGTGCACATACCTGGAGGTGCGGTGCCAAACGGGAGAGGAACTGGACGCTTTCTCCCAGCTTCGCCTGCAGGACAGGGAGGTGAGAAGGCTGCTAAATCCCTGTGCCCATTTTCATGGGGACACCACCAGGCAAACACAGGTGGCACCACGAGCCATTAGCGCGGCACAGACTCACCACCAAAGCCTCTTGTGATTGCACCGTGGAGTTTTGCATCTGCCACAGGGCCTGGGCCTCGGCGGCCAGGCGCCCTGCCACCGTGCCGTTCCTCTGCAGGGGGACAGCAGGGTGAGGACATCCCCACAAACACGCAGGGAGTCCCCACCACCTGTCCCACCCCTCACCTGCATTTTCTGCAGCCCTTCAAGGTTCCTCGCCAAGCCAGGGAGGCTGGTCTGCACCACGGGGGTTTTCATCTGGAGGAAGATGGAGTTGGTGGCTGCCCAAAATCCAACCCTGGAAGTCGGCACTGGTGTGGCTGGGCCACACCCCGCCTGCCACAGCAGGGACCAGCTCCTCATGAGCATCCCCTCACCTCCTCCTGGAAGCGCCCGTAGTCCACCTCGTCCACGCCGCTGCGGGCAAAGGTCTCCAGGTCCTGCCTGCCCTCGCTGCGGAGGAGCCGCACGTCGCCCAGCCGCGCCGTGAAGTCGCCCAGGCGTTTTTGGAAATTGGCTGTGTACTGTGGGGCCGAGACATGGGGGATGCTGTGGGGCTGGGGCATCCCGATCCCAGTAACCCCAGTAAAGCTCATGCATCCTCACACCATTACCAGCAGCTCTGGCTGCAGCCAGCCCTCACCTTGGGGGTTTTTAGATGCTCATCCAGGTCATAGGACCTGTCGAGCTGCAGCACCTCCCACAGCCCTGCACCGCTCTTGCACTCCCTGGAAGGCAAAGGGACGGACGTTGGCAGTGTGAGCCCAGATTAGCCTTCCCGTGTAGGAGGACACAGGGGCGTCCTGTGACACCCACCGGTATGTGGTACTGAGGTTGGAGTCCCTCCTGAGGTTGAGATGGCGGGTGATGTTCATGGAAGGAGGCAGGTTCCCGGGGGTGTCGATGAACTGGGCCAAAGAGGAGGAGAAAGAGGATCAGGCACAGACAATCCCAACAATGACTTTGGGGGTGCTCTGCCCTCACAGGTTCTTCCTGGGGTACCCTATCCCAGCCAGAGCTAATCTTGCCTTTTTTTGTACGATCCCCGTTGCAGAACCTCGCCGGACGGTGTTTGGAGGAAAAACAGTGGCCAGCCCCGCGCAGGGACCTGTGTGTGTCTGCACAGGCATGGGACGAGCCCCAGTCCCATTCCCAGCCCCACTGCAGCATGATGCTGCTGGCCTCCAGCACCCCATGGATCCCCAGGGACCAGAGGATGGAGGTCTTGCAGGTAGGTCAGAGCATCGCTGTCTCGAGCAAATTAACAGCACGAGGGAAATTTTCTGTGGCTGATGCAAATCTGAGGACCTAATCCTAAACTCAATCTTCTGCTTTAGGAAGCGAGTTTCTGAACAGGTTTAGGGGGAAGATGCAGAGAGTTTGGAGGCATTTTGGTGCATGCAAGCAGAGACTTATGGGGTGATGGGTGAATGTGTGGCCACTCACCTTATAAATTTCCTGATTGACCCAATTCCTGCAAATGAGCGTCTGAATGTTGCCCCCAACCAGGAAGGTGGCAAAAACCAGGAGGATGAGGAGCCAGGAGAACAGGAAAGCCAGGCCCACGCCTCTGAAAGGGAGAAGAGGCACCGGCGATGGCTTTACAGACCCAAGTGGGTAGAAAGGCTTGTGGGGACCTGCCCGGCCAGCTGCAGCCCCGCAGCTCCCTCCTGCGCCCAGGCACGCCGGCCTGCCTGGGAAGGGCCCGCGGGAGCGGGGTGTGCCGGGCAGCGGGGCCAGGGTGTGAGAGCTGCCAGCTCCCAGGGAGGAGCAGCTTCTCCCAAACCCGCCGGCACAGGCGGTGGCTTCAAAAGCCTTTCCACTCAGCCAGCTCTGGGTCCCTTTTTTGGCTTTGCCCCTCTGGGTTTTTTTTGGGGTGAGATGGCAACAGGCCCCCCCCCCCCCGAAACACGCGTCCCCTGCGCCACCCTCTGCCCCCCCCCACCCTGTGCCCCCCCCAACTCCTAAAGATGGGACCCCAGG
>JAAGNO010015252.1:4402-23059 GCA_033439905.1 Ceryle rudis
CTTCTTTTTTTTTTTTTTTTAATATATATAGCAGTATGTGGAATATGACTATATGGAGCCCTACATAAACTTTGCCATCAGATGAGAACATTGGAGAGTAGTGGTTGGTGGTGTGTGCACAAGCATATGTTTTGCTTAGAGAAACTAAGGAGGGAGAAATGCCATTGCGACTTCAGATTTTATTTTTAATAGTACTGAAATACTGAGTATAGTGAACATTTCAATTTGGACAGTAGCCCAAAGAAGTCTTTCTGTCTAGCTTTTTTTTGGGGTTTTTTTGTATTTTTAATGAAACAAATCTTTTTTTAAGTGTTATGTCTTAGGTGGTAATCATCTGATGTGTTTGAGGTGAATTTCTTAGGTATCCTACTATGGAATATAGGTTTGTGCATCAAAAAACAAAGCAGTGAGTTTGGAAAGAGCAAAAAGGAAACATGGAAAGGAAGGGAGGCAGGAAAGACACTCTCAAAAGTACTGTGTCATGTCCTACTTTCTAAAGCTGTCTGGTAATGCCCCGTTCAGCAGCAGGGGTACCTAGCCAGTTCTGCTGTGGGATCTTCAGAAAACAAAAAAAAAATCTCATTTAAATGTACATCATTATTTGGCCAAAGTAACAGGGAGGGGGTACGTTTAGGGACCTTTTACTCCTACTCACTTTTTCATTTTTCAGCTGTTGGGGTCAGTACATTAGTTCGTAAAGAGTGAAACCAAGCTCGGAGTCTTGGTAGCATGAATTCTGGTCAATTATGGCTTTTAAATATGCAAATCATATTCTAATTAGCATCACAGTCAGAACAAAGTACTATTTTTATTACCCATTACAATGCATTTGCTTACATATATACCCTGCAGTTATAGATGTGTTATTCATTATTTGGTTTTGTTGGTCGCAAAGGTAGCATTTGTTACTTACGATTTCTGAAGTTACCTACTTGAGCCATGCTATAAAATCATTGTTCACAAAAACATGAACAAGCAGCACTTGTCAGTTTTATGTCAGGCCCAATGAACTAAAAATCTGCCTACTGAGGAGGATGATTGTCTCTTTGCAAGGATGACAATATAGCACTGTCTTTCCCCTGTAAAGGTGATAGAAAAGATGTTTTTGTTTTTTTCAGTAAAAATTTAGATGAAAGTTCTTGATCTTAATCTGACATTTTCTTCAAAATGTGCAGCTACTAAATGGCCTGGTGCCATGAACGATTTTGCCGTGTAGTTCTCCTAAGAAACATGCTTTCTGTTACTTCCATTACGATGTAGTGTTTAATATTACTTAGTCATACTCCCTTGGAAGAACATATGGTACATAGTATTCTGTCATGTCAACAAGAAACAAACCTTAGCTTCTTAAAAGGAGTGTATTTCAGTTTAAAATGGTACCTGATGAAGAATGAGCTAATCTGCTGAGAATAGAAAGGAAAAAAACCTCACACTTTTTTTCAGAAATAATTAGATACTTAGGGACCTTTATGGGTTACAGAAGTAAACCCGTGTGACTCTGTCCTATTTATTAAGACTGATGAACTCTTGTTAGTGTGTTTACCATTTCCCTCTTGCATTACCACTGTTTTACATGTTGTCTAGAAGTTTACAACTTTTATGCTGTATATTTTTTTACCATCTGACTTTCATGATTTTTCCATAAAATTTATTGGTTGTGGGACACAGACCCCCTCCCCGACATCCCTGCAGATATCTTCTGAAATTTACAAAAGCTTCGTGGCTAATCCCATAGCTGACCTAACCACTGAAGCCTACCAGTGTTTGTTGCTGCTAATTATTCTGAATAAATCTGTGGGAATCGGGCCCTTTATTAATGAGTTTCAGAAAGCAACTAAAAAATTTCTTCACTCTCAAGATTAACTACCTCATCTTTGTGACTTCAGTTTAGGGTAAAACATGTTCTGCATAGAGGTGGTGCCCACAAAACTGCTAGTTTAATTTTGTTCTTTGTTAATTTAGAGTGAGGAAGAGGGAAAGAGGGAAGAGAATGTATTTTGCACTGCAGTGTAACAAAAACATATGTGTAATGTGGCACATGTGGGTTATTAGATATGACATAATGTGTAGTATTTCTGTGGTGGCGTTATATATCTGTCAGGGCTTATGGCAGTCAGTTTTTTCTGAGTTTGAAATCCTTCTCATGTATTTTCAGTGGGTATCAGTTAAAATGTCCAGAAATCCCTCTGCAACCAATCACTTTTGCTTCCTCTAACTACCTGCCTTTAATTGATGGCTTGTTAAACTGAGTTAGGAAGCCATGGGGAGCTCAACGTACACTGTGTGGACACAGGCATAACTTGGCATAGGATTTGGAAAGGTTTAGGTAGCATGGCTACATCTAGATTTTTTTTTTTTTGTAATTAGAAGTCTGTGTATTTAAACACCTGACACATTTTTAATCCGTCTTTTGGTCAGGAATGCATCCTGTGCCTCCATGTTTTGAAAATATTATGTACACCTATTTTCTAATGACTGTTAGAGAAGAAACACATTAACAATAGGTTTTTCTTTTGTTCTTGGTTTTGAAACCAGTTGAAACAGGTTAGAGTCTCCAGTGGTGTGAAAGAAAGAGATTTTCCTTCTATAGGGAACACTTTTTTTTGATGAAAGTAGGTATGAAAAACAAACAAACAAAACAACCACCCACCTGAAAAAGATGTTCCTACTTCTACATCTTTGCTTTAAGTAGCTGGTGTATGAGCTGGTGGATTTTGTTTAGGTACCTTATTAAGGCACACACTGAAATTCTTTTTTATGTAAGTATTTGTGCAGTGGTACATGATGCACACATTTCAGATCAGCAAAAGTGATACGGAAAAAGAAAGCATTATTCCAGTTCAGCACTGGCCGTTAGATTTCTTCCAGTATGTATCTTATATGTAATAAAATATTAAAGGGGAGTGTCTGAATACTAAGGTTCCTCTTGACTCTCTGCAAGGGATTTTAGGGCCACACACTCCAAATTTGAATAAACTGGCAAGATTTTACCCATACAAAACTGCTGATGGGATTTCGTGGATGAAAATGAAACACCAAAAACTGTAATCTTTGCATTATGCTCAACCACTCTGAAGTTTTGCATTGCTACAGGCTGTGCTACAGAGTTCAGTAACATTCACTCTTGGAGTTAACAGTAACCAAAGTGGGTAAATCTTTGCAGTCTTATTAGCTCCCCAGTTTTACCAAGCACTAATGGAGTTACTTCCAGCTGTTATTTCATGCAACTCTGTATATTACTGTTAAGTTCTAAGAGCATTACTTTTATTAACAAAACAAAGAAACAAACAAAACCCCTAAAAAAGTCTTTTCTAAAAGTGTATATGTGTCAAAATCTGATAATTAGTTAAGTACATGTCTATAAATTCTTCCCTGGCAATGTGGTAATACAAACCTTTCTAAATTTCCAACTGCTTGAGCAGAAGAAATCAGGATTGAAAGAAAAAAAAAAAAAAGAGCAGTGTGAGAAGTAAGTACAAATGGACTAAACACAAGATGGGACTTCTTGAGGTTTGAAGCAGAAGACTGTCTGAAATGGGACTGCTGGTCTTGAGAGGACTACAGTCAGCAAACAGCAATTCCTCTGGAAGTGTGTGAGGATATTTTCACAAAAATCCTCAGGAAAACTAGTATTTCTAACAAATTAACTTCAAGAAATGTAGCCTTGATGATTTGAGGTCTTGCTGCCCACAGCTGCCCATCATATCTTGCTGCTAACCCTGGTGCAGCAGTGGAAATGGTAGAAGGTGCCCATGCCCTGGGACTCTGGCTTATCGCATTAGGCAGCCCATGAAATCTGCTTGTGCTAACATTATGAACAGGCATGCCCTAAGTGTGGACCTACTAATTCATAGGCAAGTGTTTCCGTATGTCACCACTTGCATGCTAACAGGCAGCTAGTGGGGGCTGAGGTGGGCTGGGGTGACAGTCATATAAATGTAAACAGCTGCAACTCTTTGCTTGGGGAATAAGTGCTGGGGGCCCAAGTGTCAGCAATGTATCAAATTAAAATTAAGTAGAGAATGAGTGCTTCAGTAAATGCCTGCTAAAAATTGTTCACATATCTATATTCTGATCATGTGATTTGTTTATGTAATTATTTATGCTCACTTTAAGTATTCTGCACTGTTTTCTTTAATCATGTGTTTTACAGATTAAGCAAAAGCAATTCTTCTTTTTTTCACTTTGTTTCTTTCTCTGACAAGTTTTGATGTGCCCAGGCACAGAATCCCTCTCCGTGGTTGAAAACAGCCTAAAAGTCTGCAGCTGCCCTGTACTAATTTATTGAAAGCTCTTGGTTTCTGATGGGGATGCAGGAGGACAGAGTTGTAGAAATGCAGAGTTCTCTGAGTTGTGTTTTTGCCTGTGTACAACTCTGCCAAGTTCTATTCCAGCCATAAATTTATTTTACTATTTTAATTTCTTGAATTCTATTCGGTGTATAATACTCTGCTCCAAACTGTAGCACATTATCTTGGATGGACTGCAAGATCTCTGCTTTGGGAATAGGAGAATTGAAAATTGTAGTTCCACCTTTAATAGAGACTTTTCCCAAGGTACATCTTGTTTTACAAGGGAGGAGAGAATTCACTGTTAAAAGGATTTGCTTGCCATAAACTCAGCATCAGGAACTATGATTAAACAAATTAGCATTTTTAGCTTGTCCTAAGTTCGTAGCAAAAATACAAGGTGAAGGCAACATAGTTTGCTTTTCAGAGGAACATGTGGAGCAGCCTACACCATAATGTCTGAACAGATGAAAGGTGTCTTGCATGTCACTGGAGATTGTTTTCACTGTAAAGATTTCAGTTAGTCCATTTACCAGTGTTACGGTTAAGGCTTTTCATCAGTTGTGCTTTTCATCAGTATTACTTAGGTATTTTTATTTCAGAAGTGCATATATCTCTGGTAACTGATCAGGTTCATGTAACTGATCTGTATCTGTTTGTGATTCTACCCTCTTTACCTCCCACATGAGTTGTACCTTTCTTGTGCAAATAACCTGCCAATACTGCCTCTGCTTGATCTTTGTGCTACAGATGTTTCTAATTAACTCTACTGTGACAGGCCAGGAGGATATAGTTACAGAGGTTGACAGGTCCCAGAGTCCTTGGAGGCACTGTTCTGTCACCTGACGCATTCCTTGTGCTAACATCTTTTTGGCAAGCTTTACTGATTATTACAGCCAACCAGTACCTCTGTGTTTAATAAGGAGAGTGTGGAGTGATAGCATTTAAAAATCAACAAAGAATGCAGGCTTCTGAGGACCAAAGAATTTCAGTATCTTTTTTTTGTGGTTAGGGGCACTGGTGCTGCCATTATGCCAGATTCTAGTTTTTCCTACATTCTGTTCTACTTTCTACCAGCAAGGTTTGCACTAATGTTCTCTTTGCTGTTTAAAGTCACAAATAAGATTCCCCTTCCTACTTCCCATGCTATGGTGATTGTGCTATGTGATGCATTTGCACTTGTTGTCGCTTAAGGTTTTTCCTCAGACTGGGTCAGAGAACCATCAATTGGAAAGTCCTTGCATACACATAAGGAATCTCTTGTGCTAAATGAGTATGAGTTTTCCTTGGTTCTGGGTGTGAACTTTGTATTTAGAGACATCTGAAAGTGAATAGTGTTCATGAGGAGGATATTGCACCTGCACCAGATAAATGGATATCCTGAAAATGTCTTCAGATCATTGCTTGATATTATCAAACAGAAGTGAAGGTGCATGCACACTTCAGTAATGAAAGATAGGAGATACCTTTCCAATAAATAAAGACAGAATCTTTCTTAGACTAGGAAATGAGGGCTGCCTGTCTAATGAATTTAAGATTGGGAATCTCATTCTCTTAGATCTATCACTTGAGAATAAGAGTAATTATTTCCTATTGCTCTTCATGGAATACAATTATAATTGCCTTACTGTAACAATGTTCACATTAACACTTAAATGTTAATGTCCTCCTAATTTGAGAAAATCATCACATCTTCATATTTCATCACCAGAGAATGTTCTCACATTGGAAGAACATTTGGAATCACTGAATAAGGAAAGACTACATATGACATATCTTAGCTGGGAAGGTATAATTTAGATACATATTTTTTTCTTGCAATTTGTTTCTACTGTCTTTTAGGTAGTCAGACTTCTTTTAGAAGCTAAATTGCACTGACAAAATTGTTTATTCTACAGAAACAGGAACTCCTGCATGGTATAAATACTGTAATGGTGTTCAGTAGCAGAGAATGGTGGTGATTATCTCATTTGTACATTTGGTCTTATGCTGAAAGTCACAGTAGTAAGAATGGAAAAACTAGACAGGGGGAAGGTCAGGCTGATAGAGGTAGTCTGAAGTTTTAACCTTGCAGATGACTGCAGCTTACTTCTTTGTACCAGACTTGGATTCTTTATGAAGACAAACCTTAGACATGGATTTGACTGTCCACTAAGCACCAACATTTATATGTTCAGATGTACTATAGAAACACAGGGAATGATCACAATGTCTTTTCAACTTAGCCAAACAAATACTTGTCTTGAAAGCATTGAAGCATTGTAGTCATTAAACTAGTCCAAAATAATAAGATCATCCATCAACCTTAGCAATGACCACATGGTTTGAATACCATTTTTTCTGGTGAGATGGACCAAACTGGAAAAAGTGAAAGTCTGTAAGTATAGGTAGTTCTACACCAGAGCAACACACATGTTTAACATAGTCCATTTCCTAAATACAGTCAAGAGAATATTCATGAAGATGGCAGTGGAGCAGGCATATTCCTTATGTTTTTGTGGCAGTCTGTGGACTGTGCATTGCCTTTGTTTGGATTAACTAGGGCAAAAGGTATGTGCAAAACTAGCAACAAATCTGAATGAGTGACAGTTTACCAGGTATTTCCCTCTTCTGTGTGCTGTTTCAAAAGATTTTGTCAAAAATGCAGTTTGAGCCTTCCTCTTAAGCATGATAGAGGTCCATAAGAAGCTGGAAAAGTGAATGGAAAGAAAGATTGATAGGAGATTTTTTGGCTGGAAAATCTCCTTCCTTCCTCTTCAGATTGCCTTACCTACTGGCTGATGAGGTTCCTATAAGGAGGTGCCCTTCTGTTGTGCTGCATCTTCAGAATTACTTCACTAGGAGGTTCTCCCATAAATGTCTAAGATAAGAATACTGCAAAAGGAACAGAGCTTTCCAGGACAAGGGAGAATAAGAAAGTAAGGGAAAATAGAATAAAGGGGAAACCATCCTTGTCTTATTTGCTTCCATTCACTTACTACCATTGTCAGCTAGACACTACCAGACATCATATTGTGAGAATATTAACATTATATAAAAAGAAGTGTTTGTCCACTGACTAGTTAGAGCCAGTGCTCCATAATGCTATGCTTACTAGCATTCAGTTATATTTCAACAATTCCATTTAGGTCCATTTTCACTAAATTTAAAAAAACCATTTTGGCTATGTTCTCTTTTGTTGTAGTACAAATGGTTAATCTTCAGCCATGTGGATTTTAGCATAAAATTTCAGTTCTTAGATCTGTCAGAACTGCTGATTCAAAGTTGGTTCCTAAAACCAAAAATACATGTGTATGTAAAAGAGAGGAGGAGGAGAGGTTTTATTGTAGGACTCCAGGGAACTCCTTGTATTGTAGGACTGTGATAGCTGAATACTGGAGTATTTCAGAAACACCTTTGGAAAGTGAGCCCACTTCTCCAAGTAAGGTTTATTGGCACAATTATGATTCAGGAATGTCTGTGAAAGGATTGCTTCTAGCATGAGGTGATGTCTTAAGAAGTCTTAAGAAGTAGTTTGCTGACAAATGAGAAACTATAAAATTATTTTCTTCTCCTATCAGAAGAATACAAACAATAGTTTATTTTCTCATAAATATCTTCTCCCCCCCATCTTCTTGAAAAGTACATGCTAAAAATATTGTCATTAAAAGCAATTTTTTTCTTTCCTGCCTAAGGAAGATTGTTTAAATTTTTTTTTTTTTCATTTTGATTATATGACTCTTGCCTGTTTAAATCTGTGTTATAATCTGGTTTTATTTGGTGATAAACTGGTTTTCAACTTTGAGGCTTTGGGAGAAAACTATTTTCAAGAGTTCTCCTACTTATATAAATAAATAAGCACTTGTGTTTTATGTTACCTTAAATATCATTCAGGACGGATTTTATGTAGATATATTTGTTCTTTCTAATCTATACTAGCTGTGCAACAGACATGCCTGTTAGTTTTCTGTTTCAAGGCAAACACAACTGGAATTGGGCAGAGACCGAAAGAGAAATAGTGAAACAGATCCATCTCATCAACAAAGGCAGGCAAGGCAAATAATCCCATATCATCCGCTTAACAAACCTGTTTCTTACAAAATACATGAGAAAGGGAAACTGAGAAGTAAATGCTAACCATGTGAGATATGAAATGAGAATTTCAGTAACAGGCACTATACATATTTTTTTAGCTTCAATCCTTTAGTAATATGTTCTTTTCTACTCTAGTATGTGCAATCTGGAAAAAGTCCATTGCTGTAAAACAATCATTTCTTTCTTCCTAATTCTTTATGATTTGTGCTGTATTGTTGCATCTGCTGGAACACTCACTTCTATGATCCATGCAAATTATAATTTGTCAAAGCAAGTGCTAGATCAGTATGCTGTGTGTGTCTGTGTGCATGTGAGTGCATTATACCATAACTGACATAAAAGAGAAGTAATCCCCACAATAAAAACCAGTAACTGCACATTTTGGCTTTCTATATTTGAATTAACAGATCCAAGTGGGTGGTTGAGTTTTACTTTGGCTGTGCTTAGGCTTGTTCACAACCTTTGTCAAGACAGGTATGAACTCATCAACAACTACGGGGAGTCTGTACCATGGCATTTATATGCATACATATGGTTGCTCATTCATTCACCCTCAACTTCTTTTTCTGAGCCTCAGTTGCAGTTTCATAAGTGTTATTCTAGTTAGAAGATAGACAGTGTGATCTGTGCAACATTCTCCAGTGAATGGTGTAGGAGGCAAGGGGTGTAAAGGGAATGGTTGTGCATTCCCTCCCCAGGAATCTTGAAGGACAGTTTTACTGTGACCTTGGTCTGTTTTTTCTCTACATTCTTTGCTGTCCCCAAGCTGTGAGACTGATGTGTTTGGATAAACTCATTTTGTTAAGTGGAAATCCCCTTAGAAAACTAGGAATAGAAATTGATGGGAACTGTACATGATTAAGTGTTCAGTGAATTTTTTCTGCAACCTATGATGAATTTACTTAGAAGCAAGGTCTAATAAGTATTTTGTTTATCTGCTTCATATTCTTTCTGGAATGGTCTGAATTCTTTCTACAGTTACTATGATATGATAGTTAACAGTCTGGATTAGCCAACGTGTTAAACTATGGTTGCAAAAAAAATACATTAATAATTTTCCTTTGCCAAAGGTTTTGTTTTCAGTCTTAAATGGCTATCATAAGAGAATCATAAATATGTTGTGTTTCACTCTCTCTTTTCATAGAGGTGAAATAAGCTGAAGAAGTTTTTGAAGGAGTAGAAAGAGGAATAGAGGTTCATTTCTGTGCAGTTCTTAAGCCAATGAAACACTATGCTTGCCTATAGAATCAATGCAAGCAACAGAAAAAAGAGCTCTATTTTTTAAAAGCAACAGGTTCACTGGTGTACCTGTGTTTAGGGGACACATGTAGTCACCTGCTTGTCCTGTGAAAATACCAACATGGTGGAAAGCAAAACTGTGTATTGTAAAATGGTCACTGAAGAAAACCCTGATGATCATGTTTAGGTCACAGGTACAAATCTTTTACTGTTTTGGTTTGTTTGGGTTTTTTTCCCCACAATTCCATGAATTGACACTAAAGACAAAATGTAAGAGTTTAACATTCCCAACTGATATCAACCCTCAGTCAGGAGGGCATGGGCTGATATGAAATGCCATTGCATCCTTGTTAAACAAAAGAGCTTGGAATGAGCAGCAGTAAACTGTTCTCCAGATGTTTATCTCTTTGGTTTACATTCCTTCTTTTATGCATGAGACAATAACCTGTCATGTACAGTGTTTGATTTGATCACAGGATCTGCTAAAACAAGTAATAATTGAAAACTTGAGGTAAGAAGTTTATTTCTTCTTAAGTTTGTTTCACTTTGGTTGAGGAGATGCAATCTGCAGAGACTTTCTTTCCAAATTTAGGACAGTTGAGAGTGTGGTGGAAGACTGAGTTGTATCAGCTTGCTCTAATACCTCAGTCAGGAAGTGGAATTAAGTGCCAGGCAGGGAATGGGAAGCTACATTTTAGGGGCAAAGCTATGGCTAAAATGCTTCATGGTATCTTGCTTTAGTGCAAGAGTGTCTCAGTGAAACTGTATATAATAAATTTACTACTGATGCTGTATCAGCAAGTAATTGCTTTACTGTACCTTAAAAGCTTTTCCTACTTTAATCTCTTCAGTGCTCTTTAAATTTTATGTATTGCTTTGAGTGACTTTCTTTCACACTTAAACCCCATCCTGCTTCCAGCTTTACTGAAAGTGGACCCTGCATAAGAAAATTACTGATGTGTTTGGAAGAGGTTTGCCAACTAAACACTTCATTCACAGATATATAGCGTGATAACTGCATCCTTATGCCTTTAAAACAGATCATGAGTCACGTATAATTGTAGCATTTTTCGGTGAAAGTTTCTCACTCCCTTTTCTTCCATATTTCTTCCCTCTCCATTCCTCAAAAGTAAAGAGAAAATGGGATGGGGGGAGATTTGTGGATTTATTTAAAACTGTGTAAAACATAATATTCAGCTGTAGTGTTGGGGAAACATATCCAGCTGTATTATTCATAGATCAATTCTGGCAGTTGATTTCTGAACCATATACTCTAGATCTAGCCATTCCTTTGTTTACAGTTCTCTTTTATATCAGTATTACTTTCTTATACTGTCTGCTGTGTTAAGTGTATGTGATTTTATTTCTGAATGCTTTTTTAGAAAACATATTTTTAGCTTAATCTATTTCCTTTCTGCATAGTGATTTAAGAGGTATTCTATAAATTTTTCCAGATTTTGGCTGGGAAGATACTTTTGGGATTGTTCAGAGAAAGGTCATGCAGTTAAAAACAACAATAAGTCTCAAAGATACAGAAAGAGGATCACTCTTTAAAGGAAGCTATTAAATGTGAATATTTCCTTGTATTTGTTAAATAAACCTACATTTTTTTTTGTAGGAACAGTGTTAATGTCCATCTGTTTTGGATGAATTTCTTGGGTTATGCTGGTTTTCTTTTTTCCTTTTCTTCAAGCTGCCTTAGTTGAAAGAGGAAAGTTTTTTCCATATTGCAAAGAGACCAGAAGCTGCTCTAAACATGCAAGAAAAGAGAGCTTTAAATGCACACATGAGAATCATCAAAAAATCAGAAGTAAAATTCTAGCCGCTCAGGTGCTGACATATATATAGTTATTTATTTTAATCTGCAGCCAAAAAGCAGCAGTTTTGTGGAATCTTATTCACAGTGACATTAACAGAAACAGGTTCAGCCCTTGTGTATTAAATCGTTGTCTCTTACCTAGCTTTGTGGGGGGCTTGCAGGGAACAAAGTTACAATTGAATTTACAGTACTAACACCAGCTTGTGGAAGTGGAGCAGTTGTTATATTTTCTGTTTATTTGCTACATTCTTCAATGTTGGCCTTGGTGCTTTGGCCAAAAGCTTATTATGGGCTAAAATGCTTCTGCCTTAGTCTGTTAAATAACTGCATGCAGGTAAGATCTTCAGCATGAAGTACAATTATTGCAGTTTCATTGAACACCTAATATACCCAAGGCATATCAAGGCAAACCTAAAAATAGAATTTGATAAGTTACAGGACATAACTGATTGAGAGGTTACAGTTTGTAGGACACACTGGAATTTGTGTAGCCTCAATCATAAAGTTTCTTCTGCTATTCAAGCCTTTTTGCAAAATTCAGAACTCAGTTTACTTTATTTGAATCTACAAAATTGCAGTAGCCATTGCATAAATGAGATGGTTATTTAAAGGTATTGACTGTATTAGATAACTGACTCTTTCACAGTTTGGCTTGATTAAAACAGTTAATCAGCTTACTGGTGTATTTTTTCACTGTCTATTGTGATCTAAATTGATTGTTACTGTGGTCTTCTGCATAAGAAGGCAGCCTCAATTCCATCTTCACTTACTACACTTTTCAGTTGTATTATCACTTTTCAGCTAAAGTGGCAGCTTGTACAATGGGATGACGAGACAGGGGTCAATGAAGATGTTCATGGATGCGGGCATGGCCACCTAAGTAAGCAGCAAATATCTGGCATGGTCCTGGCATGTCCCCTCCTTTCTGTGAGGCTCTGACTGGTGCAGGGGATTAATGGGGGAAGTTGCTCTCCTGGTGTTGAAGCTGAGGGCGTCACAGTCAAGCCAATTACCTGGTACAATACAGTGAGCTGTGCATGGCAGTGGGAGAGCTGTTCTGGGCTGCAAGGTAGGAAGGCTAATGAGGAACTGTGCTACCCTGCACCATCATCGCCCCATTGGGGTTTCCTTCTGGAATGGAAAGAGGCAGTACTTCCAAGCATGAGCTACCAAGGGGACTGTATTTCTGTAGCAGAGAGCTAGCAAAAATATATTTGTCCTGCATTCCAGTCTATTTAACATGTCTAAGACCTAAGAGATTGATAAAATGTCTGCTGAGTGCCTTTGGAGCCAATGAGGGCTGGCAAAGCCATCCTAATGCATAAGGAGTGAGACTTTATGAAGCCAAGTAAAATATCCTGTGGTACATTACTCCAACTTTTCTGTTACCCACAGTATTCGCTTACCTGTTACCTTAGGTAATTCAGAGATTACAGTAGTCACCCAATTATACTGAACAGCTTGAATGGTTAGTCAGAGGAAAATAGTATTGATGAGTATGTAAAAGGACTGCATCCTTGACTGAAAATAAATTGGTGTCCAGTGTGCATAGCCTGTGAATTCGTCAGAATGAAATAATGTTTCTTACCATTCTCATTTTGAGTAATGACCTTATCTGAGTTTAGAAATAGCTGTGAAGAATCTCGATAACTGGAAATTAAAGACTGAAGATATTCAGATGAAGCTACTGCTTTTTCTGGAGTGTTTCACACCAATGAACAAGCGCTTTCAGAAGAACTTGAATTTAACTGGTAATAAAGTTTATCTGGGCAAGATGGACTCAGCTTTTTCATTTTAAGTTATCAGAGTTAATTGTAATTGGAATATAATGCAGCGTAAATTTAAATACTATCTTTCCCAGCAAACAATTTCTTAAAAATGCAGTGGAAAGTTATATCAAGACTAGATGTTATTTTTTATATTTTTTCTTTGATGAATTATATGTTACTCAGACAACTTTTCCAAAATCAGTTATGCTGATAAGTTTTCTGTGTGACAGGCTGCAACTGAACCTCATTATTTATACAGTATGTCTATGTGATGTTGCCAAATCAATTTGTGCTGTATCCATTTTTCTCCTTCGGATCGTTTGTGCTTGCTTATGAGCAGAAATAGTTAACTGTCAATAGTAGAAGACAGAGCAAAAAAATGAATGCAGTCCACAATCTATTTCTCTGAGGCAGTAGATGCTTCTTTCATCCACTCAGTTTTTTCCTTGTTTCATCAATATGTACAAAGCAGATGGTAAGTCAAAAAAGTAGATATCCTCTTACTTCTTTACAAATCAATCCTTTTACTTGTAACAGGCAGAAAGTTAAATGAGGGTAGGGAAATGTCTCTATCTTGTCTGATTGGCAGAATAGCCATGTGTATCTGTAATTGTTTATTGGATGTAATGCTGTTCAAAGTCACTGGTTTGGCAGGCCAGTCTTGGCAGCACCTAGGCTAATGTAAAAGAAAGCAGAGGTATTCCTTGTGTTTCTGAGATGAAGTTCAAAGTATGAATGAAGGAGAAATATGTTGTTGCAAATTTAGTAAATAAGGAAAAAAATGTAGACTTACCAGTTTATTCCACGTTTAGGAATTGGGGAATGCATGCTCTGCGATCGTTTCATATGCTTACTGTCCAGTTCTGTTCCCTGTTATCTCAGAAATGTTTTTTTCACAAGCTGGAAGTAAGATAGCAGCCTGAAAGAAGAGGATATGAAACCGATCAGAAAAGGAAGTCAGAATGATTTCTGCAGTTATGTGAGTGTAGCTGGATGCAGTACAGTTATTATTCCTCTCTGCCCTGTCCCTTGTTTTCATTCCTTGTAAACTACACAAGGCACGCTTGACCTTTGGCAGCTGATGCTATAAATGTATCCACTGAGTGCAAATTCTATGTAGTCCTTCACTGCCAGTTGTCACCCACCTCTTTGATGCCTGGAGCTAATGCGTTCCTTCTCCAGAATGGGCTTCACTAAAAAGACAAAAAAGCTTTTCGTTTTTTTTCCATCACTGCCTGATGAAACTTAGTTTGATTTTATTTCTAATTCTCAGCTAAATGCACTGGGAATTAAATTACAAAGCCAATGTTACTTCATTGGCTAGTGAACTAGTTTCCTGAGGCATTCATCACTGTGCACACTTGAAACTTTTACAGTGCTGCAGTAGGGCTGTAAAGTGCCTAAACAAAACATTATGCAGTTATTAAAAACAAAATAAAATAATAATTTTAAAAATAGGTTAAAAGGGAGAGAAACTCTTCCAGACAGGTTTCTAGGCAGAACTGCCAAGTGCTGTATATCCCCAGTGACATGCATTTGGCAAGCACATCCTGGAGTCCTGATGCAGTCTGCAGGGAGGCAGCAAGGATTCCCCTGCGACTGATCTTACTCACCAAGCAGTGCTATTCTCCCCGCTGGATCCCAGCCATCATGCTAAAGCCACGGCCAGGGATATGGAAAGAGTAGGAGACAGACATACCTTACTGCCCTCTGGAGGGGTCCCTAGCTGTGAAACAAGAAGGCAGCTGAGAGGAGATTAACCCCAGGCATCACTTCTGGGGTGAAACACAGTGCTGAAGCAGGCATGAAGAAAGAGGAGGAGGTTACTTTGAACTCCTTTAGACCATTGAGACCTTGCCCTGCTGAAACCGGTCTGTATGAAGAGAGTTGGGTGAAGTTCAGGTGGCATAAGCACTCCTGGTGTTGGCAAGTCTCCTGCTTGTGCAGCTGATCAAAGTTCATTGCAGAAAACAAAACTTTGTTAACAATGCAGGAATAGCAGATCAATCTAAAAACTGGATGTACTACTCATCTCATCTTCCTAAGCAATATTTATGTGGCCTCATAATATCCAAATGACTCAGTCATCAATGGTTGTTTTCCCACCACAGTGAAATACAGACGTTTTTACCAAGGAAAACTTGAGGTAGGACAGCATATAGGAAATCTATTATTAGGCCAACACCGGACCATGTTGTTCAGGTCCCTGATACACAGCTTTGTGCCTTGTTTTCTCTCATGGAGGCTATCTACCCATCTTTTTGTTGCAGGCCATAATGAAGAAGAATGAGTAATATTAAGGAAATAACATGGATAGTCATAGTAGAGTCCAACTTTATGTATTTATTAATATACCTCACTCTTCCAGTGTCTCAAAATGCCTTGATGAGCTCCTCTTTCTTTACGTTAGAATTTTGCAGAAATTTACTTCTTTGCAGGATTAAAAGAGGGTAACAATCCCTGTGGTAACCATCTCATTATGGTGGTGTGACACTCTGTACTCATCAGCTGATGACTTTCAGAGGTGCAGTTGTCAGTACTTTCAAGATCCTGATAAGAATTCTCTACATGTGGGGAAAGGCTTCTTTGCAATTTATCATTTGGTAAGTTAGAGAGCAGAGCCTTAAAAACTGCCTTCTGTTGCTTACCTTTCCTGCTGTAGGAGCTGTTTAAGTCAAATGAGCTCTACTCTGGAGAATGCCATTGGGATGGAAAATAACATAGGTTTGAGCTGTCAAAGCCTTATAGCAAAAAAGAGAAGACTATAGAACTATTGACTCCATACTAAGATTAGGACACAGTATCTTACAGATCCTAACTGCAGCTGGTGAACAGTAGGACTCTACACGGGTATTCTGCTGACTGTCAGTGTTTGACGCCGACATGCAAAATCTTTCGGAGCAGGCTGGAATCAAAAATGAGAGCACTTTTGTAGATGCTGGGTGTAACCCTGCTGGCCCAATCCAAAACATCTCTGCAGAATGTTTATCAGTGATGCAAACCCAGAGCTTACTGACAGGGAGGATTTACAATGTATAAAAGCTAAATTATTTCTTGAAGTTGTAATAAGTCATCAACAAAGACAACTCTTTTGCACTGACCCTCATATGAGACTGTCTTTGGGTCATCAGTGGTTTGGTTAAGCTCACAGGAACATTTGCTTATGCTGAGATTTTTCTTTTGTTTTGTTGTTATTGGTTGGTTGTGGGTTTTGGTTTGTTTGTTTTTGTTTTGTTTTGTGTGGTTTTGTTTTGGTTTTTGTTTGTTTGTTTGTTTGTTTTCAAGAGGATGTTTAAATTTTCTGCAGTCTTAATGGGCACTGAAAGGTCTGGGATGTGTCTTTTAGCTGAAGCAGACATTGACTGCTGTTATGAACCTTCAAAGTAGTGCAACTCCATGCTCTACTTGTTCGGACAAACCCTTCTTGGCTACATGGCAGTTCTGAGAGCAGCTTGCTCTTCTGCTCTCTTGTGTTGGTGTGTACTCCTACTACTGTACACTGGTTTTGGTCTGTGTGGGAAGCCTTTAGCCCAGAAACCAGTTTTTGGAGTTGAAGAGAGCGCTATAAACACTTTTGCAGAAGAGGTCCACCAGCACCTCTGTGGAGACTGGGAGCCACATGATAGACAGAGGTACAAGATCCGGAGCTGACTCAGATTCTGGCAGTGGGCAGGCTTTGTAGGAGCATGGACAGTACCCTTGATAACTGCTATCAATTACGTCAATGTTAACCATCAGGCATCAGCAACGTTAACAAATGAAAAAAACAGTACAATCATAAGTTATTTAGCTGTTGTTTCTAATTACAGTGTTGAGTGTCTTACCAGATTTAATATCAGTAGTTCAAGTTATATATATATGTTTACCAAGGTAAGATATAGAAGTTGTGTGTGTATATATGCATTAAAAGTGCGCTGCAAATTATGCTAGCAAAAGAAAATGATTCAGCTGAAATCTACACACTGAAGACTAAAACACAGAAGTTCTGCTTCAGTAAGTCAGTGTGGTTATCTATTATGGGAGCTGGGATGCTGATGTTAACTGAACCAAAATGTTGGTTTTACAGTTCATTAGCAGTCTTGGTGAAATGAGCAGCTCACACTGAGCCATATGAAAAAGTTTCTCTTTCTAGAATACTCTGAGCCCCAACTACAATGGCGAGGAGAGACAGCTGATCTTTTGTCAGTTGTCTTTGAATAGAGGGAGTTAAGGTTGGGAGAGAATTATTTTCTCTTTCAGTACTTGCACAGCATTCTGAGCACAGGGGATGGTTATTGTTTCAAGAAAATTTCTAGTTGGCAAAGACGTATGGTCTCCTGATGTGTATAGGATCTACAAACTAGATCTGCAGTAAGCTCTTTCACACATTTATTCATTCTTTCTTGGGTTAAATGATTTCTGGCAACACACTTGACAGCTGTAAATGTAAGGGTCCTGCACATGTCTCTCTGGACAAGACCTGTTAGCAGTGTGAGCAGGTCTGGGCACAGATATGCACAGCTAGCTCATTCTTGCTTATCCTGACAAGAAGAATGTAAAAAATGTGCCAGCTTTCAAGGGTCATGGGCTAAAATATGGATGTGTTTATTGCATATTTTGGTTGTCCCCTTAATAGACAGTTTGACACATTCTTTCGGTGAACTTTCTGGATGACAAATAGCTCAAAATGGACACAGGAGAAATTGTTTCTGTCAGGATTCCCATACATTTAATTACCTTCAGGTGTCAAGGGTACTTAGTGACTGTTGATTTTAGTGTGGGGTTTTTTTGGGTTTTTTATTTTTTTTTCTGTTTGGACATTTATACCTTGTTGTCAGTGAGGTATTTAATTTTATTAGCGTGGACATTCTTAAAGGGAGGATGTGAAATGCCAGTTGTTTCAGACTTCACTTTCCCTTGTGAAATGGCTGGTACCACATTGTAGATAATTCTTTTGAAGGCGTGCTTTTGGTCTATTTATATCAGTCAGCCATGTCGAAGGATGCTTAGATCTCCTTGCATAACTTAAACACTGAAAACTGCTCTTAAGCTTTTCCTTCTATGTGTATGATAGCTAGATCATTATGAAAAACTTTTTTGAGCTCCTTTGTTCCTTTGATTTTAAGTTTTTTGTGTGTGATACACTTAACAGTTTTGGAAGTTATTAAATCAGCTAATTTACCATGGTGCAGAAACAGTGTCAAGATGTTCTTAAAATTAGTAGCCTGGGAATGTGACTGTCAATACATTTTACTGTACATCCAAATAAATATTTACATGTTTTACAGCAGCAAGCAACTAATGCAAGGATGACAATGTAGTCAGAAACCAGAAGTCTCCAAATACAGTAAAGAGCAATACCAAGAAAATGTAACATTAAATCTCTTTTGAATAAGTCCACCTTGGAGTTTTCTTCATGACTGGAAATGTAAATCATATACTGAAAAAACTGGGAGAGGTATAGTCAATTAGAGAAAGAAAAATGGAT
>JAAGNO010015255.1:0-23898 GCA_033439905.1 Ceryle rudis
AAGGGGGCCGGGAGGGGGAGGGGTAGGGAGGAGTGCGGGGTAGGGGGAGCGGGGAGCAGGGAGCGGCTGCTGCTGCCGCGGGCGGCACAGGCGACCGAGCCCCGGCTGCTCCAGCGTCCCCAGCGACACCCCAGGGCTTTCCTGGGAGTCCCAACCATGCCCCCCACCATGCCCAGCATTACCTCAGGATGTCACAGCATCACTGTGAGGTGCCCCAATCCTGCCACCTCTGTGTTCTCATAGCTGGGACAGTGGGACAATGGTCACCTCTGCACCCACCACACTGAGGTTTTGGGACCTAACGGGCTCCCTCCACACACAACCACAAAATGAGGGTCACCAACCCAGCGCTGGCAGAGCTTGGAGGCTTTGGCCACCTCCTAGTCATCCCGCACTCTCTGGCATCACGTGGGGCTGTTGGTTTGGGGTCCGGAGGTGCCACATACTCCTCGCCACAGGCCCTGGCACCTAAGCCTACCCTGTGTGCCCAGGGGGATGTGGGATGGCCAAGGTCGGTATCTCAGCTCTCAGCTCTCCATCTGCAGAGGAGCCCCACTGTGGTTGTTACAGGTGGGTTTCAGTCGGACCAATGCCCTGGTCCAGCTGGATCTGTCCCACAGCACCAGGCTGGCACAAGGAGGGGGACTGCAGCAGGACCATCTGTTTCTGCAGCAATTTACTCTCTGATTGACTGCAACCTGGTGACAGCGTGTTGCTCTTCAGACAGCTGTGGGAGACTCAAATCCCCCAACACAGCCTGGCCACGTGAGGCTGGGACCCACTCAACTCTGCAACAACCCCAAGACTAACTCTGGCCCTGTGTGCCTATGATCTTGGGCATACAGAATCATAGAGTAGTTTGGGTGGGAAGAAACCTTTCAACCTCATCTAGTCCAACCTCCCCGAAGGGAGCAGGGACATCTGCAACTAGATCAGGTTGCATAATATTTCCAGGGACAGGGCATCGACTGCATCTCTGGGCAGCCTGCATCAGGATCTCACTGTTCTCAGGATAAACAAGTTCTTCCTTCTCTCCAGTCTAAATCTCCCTCTTTTAATTTAAATCCATCCATCACTCCTTGTCCTGTCCCAACAGGCCCTGCTCAAAAGTCTGTCCCCATCTTTCTGACAGGCCCCTTTTAGCACTGAAAGGCCACAAGGTGGTATTCCCGGAGCCTTCTCTTCTCCAGGCTGAACACCCTGAACTCTCTCAGCCTGGCCTCCCAGCAGAGGGGTTCCACCCTCCCATCATTGCTGTGGCTCCTCTGTCCCTATTCCAACAGGTCCCTGTCTCCCCTGTGCTGATGACTCCAGAGCTGGACGCAGCACTGCAGGGGAGTGTCTCAGTAGGGTGAAGTGAGCTGCTGTCTCATCTCAGGCAGCTGCTGCCCTCAACCATGGCCAAGGGGCTGGGGAGGGACAGAGAGGGAATGAGGATCCTCTGTCAGCAGGGGTGGCACTAAGTGTCACCTTGCTGTGGGGTAGGAAGGGTGGCATTGGCCCCATTGCAGCCATGTGTCTCTCCACTTCCTGGGGAGCTTCCAAGGCTGATGCTGAGCTGGGGAGAGGGTCCCTGGGGGCTTGAGCTGGGCTTTTGAGTACTGCAGGCTCTCTTCCACCCCTATAGGTCTTGGCATCATCTCCCTGTGTCCTGGGGAAGGGACTGCTGTGCCAGGAGTGTCCCCACCACCTCCCCTCCCCCATGAGCACCCTGGGCATGGGGATGTGCCGTAAGCCCTGCATTGCACACGGTGATGTGCTGGTGATGACATGGGTTCAGAAGAGATGGGGCAAAATGAAGGAGGAAGAGACAGAAGGTGCTGGTGGAGGTCACAATCCCTTGTCATGGATGTGAGTACAGGCAAAGTGGTGGCAGGGAGATGGTGACCTCCCTGAGGGACACCATGATTGTGGCTGGCAGTGTGGTGGGCACAGAAGAGTGCAGAGAGCGGTGGACAGGAGGCTGAGTGTTGCTGCTGGGGCCAGACATGAGCTCAGACAAAATCCATCACAGCCTGGTGATGCTGAGCAGACGGAGTGGGATCAGCCGCCTGCGGATCCTCCAGGGACAGACGGCTGCACCACGGGTGGCCTCAATCTCAGGAGCTGCTTCTCCAGAGAGGAGAGGAGGGAAGACTGAGTCCAGCTAAGTTTTCCTCCCCACAGCAGACAGCCCTGATGGGTATGGGATGATCCCCAGGAGCCTGGCCCTGGTGTGGGGCACCCTCTGCCCCCCTGCCAGGCCTCCTAGGGAAGCAGCCTCCTTCTAGGAGCTCCAGATCTCCATCCCTGGGGCCAGCTTCGGCACTGGGTCTTTTCTCTCATCCCAGTGAGAGGGGAATGAAGGTGGAAAGCAGCTCTGCCTGTTGGGATGGAACCAACCCTCCTGAGACCTGAGAGACCAGGCCCCTGGCTCAGCAGCACTTGGACTGGGCAGGCTGGTGGGATGCAGTGTGGTAGCTCTGTTCAGGATCTGGCCTTGGAGAAACCCACTGGTACCGTGTTGGCTCACAGCTCCCAGCCCAGACAGGGGAACTTGTAGGAGGGTCTCGCTGTCCTGGGCAGTCAGGGAAGAGCATCAAGGCTGAGCCAAAACTCTGGTTACAAACACCTGCAAGCTCAGAGCTTTAATTCTCAGACTGGCTTTGCACCCATTGCCAAAGCTTGTTTCTCATCATCCTCTCGGGAAGAGTGCTGTGAAATCCATCTTTACAAAGCCAATATATAAACTGCTCCATTTTTGGAAAGATGTCCTTAAAATCTGGTTCCCTTCTCCTCTGGAAAAGTCACAATCCATAAAGCAATGTCCTGAGTGCTCCCTGGAACCCCCAGCAGGTTCCTGTCCCTGTTTACAGCAAACACCTATGAGATGGAGACTGGAAAGCACCAGAGCGTTTGCATGAGGACATGGGGATTTTTTCTGTCTGAATTATTTAATGAAGGCAGGTTGTGCTTCATGCAGTGTGGGAGGAATGGAGGTTATCGAATTTATCTGGCTCGTTGAAAATGAAAGTACTTGTTCTTTCTCTCTGGTTGGCTTTGGCTGGACACTGGAGCCCGACAGCTTCCCACCAGAGCCAGTATAGCAGTGGCGGGGAGAGGGAAGTTGAGCAGGGCTTTGTACTGAATTCCCTGGAACCAGAAATTGAAAGCAACTTGATCATGAAAGCACGAAAAAGCCTCAAGAAGCAGGGGGAGCCAGAAAGCCAGTGGCAGGAGCCAGATGGAGAGTCCGATCAGTAACCAGCATTTGCTAAAAGGGCTGGATAGAAAATGAGACCTGGTGAACACATGTAATAGTAGAAAATGCAACAGTGAAACAGAGTCGAGTTAAAAAATCCCAAACCTCCCAGAATCAGAAAGTATCAGACAATGCAAGCAGCTCTCCTGGGGCCCCCAGTGACCTGCTACAAAGTGTAGCAGCTAAACGGCACCAAGAGTCTCTTGCTTCCCAGATGCCCCCTGTGATGCTAACACAGGGAGTATTAACAGCACACACGAGCCAACGACTTAAAATTCTACTTGGTTTTTTATTTAGCAATGCCTTTCCAAGCCCTGGGGTGCAGGCACAGCCTGCCCGGCTCCTGGAGCAAGCGGGCAGCCAACAGAGATACCTTCTCGACAGGTAACGCCGGATTATTCCACTCCAGAGCAGCTCACATGCTGGAGCGAGCGTCAGGAACTCTCGCTATGCTAATCTCCCTCTCAATAACAGCGTAGTTGTGATCTGCCCAACTCTTCAGATTGTTCTGAGCATGGTGCCTTCCTATTCAGGCTAAATCAAATATTTATTGGTGCTGCAGCACGTTGGCAGCATTGCGTTGCATCAGCACTTTCTCTCTTAAAATGCCTTTTTCAGTAGCTTCTAAGTGTCTCCAGCTTCTGCCTTTCAAGCTGCTGTTTCCTGTGTATGAAGCTTCAACTTTGGAGAAAATTCGGAATGAGGAAAATCAAAACGTCAAATGCAAAGAGAGGGGGGAAAACGCTTGCTCACTATTATGGAAAATTCCTTGTTGTGGCATGAACTGTCCCGGTGCCTTGGACACCAGACGGCTGGGAGGAATATAAAAACACGGACAGTTTTTGTTTGATTAGGGAGATGCTATGACAGGACAGCATTAGAAATGTCTCCTTTGGATGGACAAGAGTGTCTACACCAGGGAGGCACTTGGATATTAAGATGAGTGCAAGAAAAAAAAAATCCTGAATAGAGCTGAGCTGATTCAGGCCCAGCAGAAATCCATTTTCATGCTGCCAAACCACAATAATAATGAGGGAAAAAAAAAAAGAGAGAAATCTTCGTACATGCTTGCTGGGCTTTGCCATAGGACAATGTTTTCTTTATTTAAGCCTCTCCCGCTCTCTTGGCACGGGCTGGGAACATCTGTGCAGTGGAGTGGAAATGTGCTTTCAACAACCTCTGTCCTGCTGCTGGGGCTCACACCCCACAGGCAGGTGAGGGCGAGCTGGGGGGAGACAAGGTGGGTCTGAGAGAACCAGCTGCTGCCTGTCTCGCTGCCTGCACTGCTGCCTGAGCACCAGGCAGATCGGGATGGTGATGGTGGCGCAGGGCTTTGTAACCTCAAGTAATGGCGAGTGCTTTCAAGGGCCATGAAAGCCTGTGGTGTTTTTTTAGAGGATCTTTAAGTCCCGAGAAAATGTATAGAGCTGGTCTGCTGGCAAAACAGGACCGATAATCTGGTGGCATTGTAACTGGGGGGATGTTTATAGAGTCACTGCAACCCCCAGTTTAATGGAGACATCCTATTGTATGGCTGAAGGAGGCAGGAAGGGGAAGCTTCCGCCTGCAGAAGATACCTCCTTGCTCAGCCTCTCCAATTCTAATTAATTTATACATAGTGAACTAAGTTATTCAGTGCCCCCATTAAAGCTGCATGGGGCCCGCCTTGTTTTGGAGCGTTCGAGGAGGAGCAGCATCGAGGCAGGTAAATGCTGCTCTTCCAGGGATCTCGTGTCATGCCAGTGAATAGCCATGAACACGCTCCATTGGATTATGAGTACTGAGAGTCCAGGAGATAACCCTGAGCTGCACCCTGAGTTGTGATGTATATGTATGGTCCTGGCTGCCGTGCTGAGCACGTGTCTCCAGGCTGTTTACACCCTCTGAGCTCAGGTGCTGTGATCTTTGCAGCAAGGCACTGAAACTGGGGGTGGGAAGGGAGAGCTGAGCCCCAAACAGCAGTGGTGAGCAGAGCCTGAGCTGTGGAAACTGCCCAGGGCTCTCCCAGGTGTTGTGGCCAGGCTCAAGTTGCTCTGAGGGCTTGGGTGGGACCAGCCTTGCACCTTGGGTATTGCTGTGATCAACAAAACCACCTTGCAGGGCTACATACATTAAACTCTGTTTGCACAACCCAGAACCTCATTTTTTGATGGGGGACTGGGAAAGCACCATTTTGGTGCTGGGAGGCAGGACCCGTATGCTCACCCCACCTCTGCTCACCAGTCACCAGCTGGTGGCACAGCTCTGGCAGACAGGGCAGACCAAGGAGCACCAGCAGAATCATAGAACCGTTTGGGGTCATCCAGTCCAAACCCCCTGCAGTGAGCAGAGACATCTGCAACCAGAGCAGGTTGCTCAGAGCCCCAGCCAACCTCACCTGGAATGGTTCCAGGGATGGGGCATCGACCGCATCTCTGGGCAACCTGCATCAGGATCTCACTGTTCTCAGGATAAACAAGTTCTTCCTTCTCTCCAGTCTAAATCTCCCCCTTTTACTTTAAATCCATCCATCACCCCTTGTCCTGTCCCAACAGGCCCTGCTCAAAAGTCTGTCCCAATCTTTATGCTGGGCCCCTTTAAGCACTGAAAAGCCACAAGGTCTCCCTGGAGCCTTCTCTTCTCCAGGCTGAACACCCTGAACTCTCTCAGCAGAGAGGAAAGGTGGGTACCTGGGACAAATGGTCAGGATGCACGTGGACGAGCCCTTAAAGACCTGCAAAGTCCAGGCTGATTGGAAGTAGCACAGGGTAGTGGTCAAAGCCCCAGAGGAGATTTTTTTGCTTTGCTCATCGCCAGCAGATTGAGGTGATATCGCCTGCGACCCTTTGCTCAAACCCCATTGTTTAGCGCTGTAGCTTTGCCCTGGAATCTCCAGCAAGATGTCTGTGTTGTGACCTTCCTTGGCGAGGTCTGGGTAAGCTGAATTCTCCAGGGACTTGCTGCCTACGTTGTGCCTGGAGCTGGGCTCCCCCTCTCCCAGCACAGCAGCCCAGACATGGGATGAGTACTGGGATATCTGTTTTCACACCAGCAGACACCCCATGGTGCTGAGGGGTGCACAAATCAACCACAAAATGATGTAACTTCAGATGTTAGTGTGTTTAAAGACATTCCTAAGAAGCTTTTGTGTGGAGGCTGGAAAGGGAAGAATGTAACACCAGCCTTTCTGCAGGAGGGACATGAGCGGTGTCTGTGGTCTGAGCCCAGGAGAAAGCAGATCCTGGAGAGGGGATGGGATGGCAGCAGGGGGTTGCAAGTTAAATTCTTGGTGGGAAGGGGCTCTGATCCCAGCACTGTGCTGTGAATTGATGGTCCAGCTAGAAACCTGCGTCTCCCATCTCACGGCCCAGTGCTGTGAAGCCCATGACTGCTTTCACCAAGTGTCAGATGTCACTGAACTCTAACTTTCTTTCTACCCTCCTAACAAGAAGGATATAGAGCCATTCCCAAAACTCAGCACATGCCTGGTTTTCACAGACATTCCCTCCTCCCCTTCCTCAGGCCCACAGGGACCAGAATTAAATTCCACTTTAACATCACTAGAGTCAACCAGGACACTAGTCCTTTCGTGATACAGGGCAGAGGTGTCAGAAGCACGCTCAGTGGGTACAGAGACCAGTGACACCTCTTTGCTCTTGCTGGTACGACTGAGCGACATCAGCTCCCTTTGCCTCAGCAAAGTGAGGGACACTGAGGCTCCCCAGTGCCTTATGGTGACGGCACATCTGTTATGGCTGATCCTGTGTCTGGGTTATAGATCTCTGTTATTAACGGGGCTGTTCGCCACCACTAACAACAGCGTAACGAATGCACTCGCGCTGTCAAACACAACGCGCCTGCCATCAGGCGAATGCATAATGGGGGAAATTTGTGAGTGCAGTTCATGTTTTCCAAACACAACCTGACTTCTGGCAGAAGAGGAGCACAGGTTGGTCCACGTGTCTGCTTCTTGCTGTTGTTCATGTAGGTCACATCCATTTGTAAAGCTCCGGGGGCTCCCTGGAGAGCGCAGCCGTGCTGCTGAGGAGTGTGTATGGCTCTTAGCGCCTGGGTGAGACGTGCTGGGAGGGGCAAGGATGTGTTGGGGGAACCAGCGCTGCTGGAGCATGGCTTGGAAAGTAGGTGAGCTTGTGTCTGGCTCATCCACGGGGCTCCTCCTTTCCACGTGCATGAACAGCCTGAAAGGTCACACAGCAACCTGCAGTCAGAGCCTATGTGGTTATCACCTCTTTCCTATATGGTATGTGTGGCAGGGCCACAAATCAGCAGCAAGGACGTGACAGCACAGCGTTGCACATAGAGGACTTTGGGGTGGGTGGTCTAATGGAGCACGTCGTGCTGTAGGACAGGGGAGATGCCGTGCTGCTGCTGCTGCTCCACACCAGCCACCGCCCTGTGCAGGGACCTGCATGGGCTGGCCATGTTGGAGCAAGACAAGTCAGCCCATGGCCATATGGTCTGGTTTCAATTAAGTGATGCTGCTTCACGCTGAAGAGCCTGGAGAAGATAAGGCGCTGGAGAAAACTTCTTTCTGCTTTCAGTACTTAAAGCAGGCCTACAAAAAACATGGGGAGGGGCTTGTTATCAATCAGTATAGTGATAGGATGAGGGATAATGGTTTTGAACTGGAAGAAGGTAGATTTTGATTAGATATTAGGGAGAAATTATTCACTGTGAGGGTGGTGAGACACTGAAACAGGCTGCTCAGAGAAGTTGGGTGCTCCATCACTGGAAATGTTCAAGGCCAGGCTGGATGGTGTGCTGAGAAACCTGCTCTAGTTGCAGATGTCCCTGCTCACTGCAGAGGGGTTGGACTAGATGAGCTTCAAGGTCCCTTCCCACCCAAACCAGTCTGTGATTCTATGACCTGCCTGCTCAGCATTTACATCTGTAAGGTGACAGACACAGGGCCTGAGCTTCCTGCCCAGCTGTCACAAACAGAAAGTGTGGTTTACCAGTCTTCACTCTTTGTGTACCAACTGCTGTCCCCCACAGAGTCAGTGGGTGATGGTGGCCAGGTGAGTCAGGACAGCCTGTCCTGCTCTGCTGCCTCCCAGACACAAAGAACCAGCTTGTGCAGGAGGGGTGCGCAGGGCTTTGGAACAGCCACACTGAAACAAGACTTTGGCTCCCTGATGAGTTCTTGGATTCTCCTCCCGCCTGTAAGAGGTTTGGTGTGATCTGATGGGAATGGAATTGCCTTGCTGAGGCGGGACTCTTCCAGACAGTTACCTTCATCTCAAATCCCCACAGCCCAGAGAGTACAGGGAACTGGAGATGACATGGGTCTGAGGGAAGGTCTGGTCAGCTCTCCTGGGCTCCACCTCTGTTTTCCTTCTCCTAGCTCAAGCACAACTGTTTTTCCCGTTTGTCCCACATTCCAGTGGTTTGGTCCTGTGTTCCAAACCACAGTGAGCATTTCTGCAGAGCTTGTAAAACCTGCTGGAGCGTTTATTGCTGCATAGCATCGAGGCTTGACTCTGAAGAAAAAGAGGAAGGAGTCACTTCATTCCTTTGCTCAAGAATCCATTAATAAGAGCAGAACTACTTCAACCTGAAGGAATATGGACAGCATGGATGCACAGATACCCCCCGAGCCAGTCTGAAGGGATCCACCCTTATTCTGCTATGAGAAGCAAACATTTTTAGTGGCATGTAAAGAATAATAATCATACCTTGAACTTCTTATCCCCTGTTGCCTACCAGATCAGCTGATGCTATCAATACAGCTATGGCAGAATTTAGCTGACACTGCCTTTAAATCATCATCATCTTAAGTAACAAAACCACCTGTAAACCTTAACATTAAGGAATGAAATGTTTTGCTACCATTTTAATTTGTGACAGAATTCTCACAGGCCTTCAGTGCCTGCAAAAGAAACATTTACCTCACTTGCATCCCTTCACAGGCTGGCAGCCTGCCCTGGCCTTTAAACAAACAGCATCTTGAGAGATGCTGGTTTTCATACTAGATATGATACCAAGGACTCATTCTTAGGCTAAATACATATTTCATGTAAATTTGGAGCCCGTTTAAAAAACTAGGCCAATGGCCAGGAATTTAAGTGTGTCTGTCTGGAACCATCCAGGCATTCTGAGAAATGACTGCACTCTCACTCTCGAAAATCAGGCACCTGAAGAGAGTTTTAAATTGGACACTGCAAATGAAGAGGCTCTGACATCCTTGTGTTCCTTTGAGAACATTGATTTAAAAGCTTGACTCAAAAGAGCTTCCCGGTTAAAGGCCTGAGTTAGATCTGAGGGCTTCTTCCTTAATCAGGACCAGACAAATTAAAATGAACACAGAAGACTGAATTTACACAACAAGTTATTCATTAAAGGAAGGGGCAGAAGGGGGTAGGGAAGAGAAGGAGAGACCATGTGAAAGTAAGAGAGAGACCACAAAAATGAGCACAGATACAAGTCAAACTATGCTGGGAGATACTGGGAAAGGTGGCAGCAACAACATGCAAGTGTTATAACAACAGCTAAGATGATTTTCAGAAGCGATGAAACCTTTCACACCAATCTAAAAGGAACAGCAATTTCTTAGGCCCCATGAAAAAAATCAGAGCTATTTATTCAGTGCTAGAGAGGGTATCTGAAGGATACGGTAACGCATACCAGGGAGTATAAAAATAGTATCTCCTCTAATAGCACAGATGCTTTCAACCAACCTCGTCCGTAAGAGAAAAGGCTCGCTAGGACTGGCCGAGGACACAGCAGCCTGGCAGCCTCTGGACCAGCTGTTAGTGTGTGCCCGGGTACTTCCAGAGCAGGATGGCACCATCGGCACTCACACTCACAATGTACTTGTTCCCAGGGCAGATCTTCAACCGGGTGATGTTGCCACTGTGTCCTACTCCAACATGAGTCACGGCACCCTCGTTGTAGTCCCACAGTTTCACCAGATGGTCATCACCACCTGCACTGGGCACAAGGAAGGACCACAGGATGACACAGAGTTTTGCTGTGTTTTTTTCCCGGATCAAGGGCAGGGGAAAACTTTGGCATTCCTTTGGTTTAGGAAAGGTAGGATACATCGTCTTGGGCGTTATGGCAAAACTGACATCTTTTCAACAAATAGACAGTGCCCAGTAGAGTGCTCAGGACCTGCCACAGCACATCACCTGCCACAGCACATCACCGTGTGCTATGGCCAGCAATTAGTACTGATAATATTGAGCACCTTCAAAAGGCTCTCAACCAACATTCATTTAACCAGGTTAATCTAAACCAACTGGTGCTGACACCAGCTCTGTGTGTTTTAACTCTAGGCATTCCACATGATACCAGAGCTCCTCTGAGCCAGTGCTAAACTCCCCGAAGAGATGTCACAATGGTGGGGAATGTGTGAGCCTGAGGCGGGACGGAGCCTGGCATCATTCCCACTTGCAAACTGACAGAGGCTGCCAGGATTCGGGAGTAGGAACCTGAACAAATCATTCAAGTGCACAGTGAACAGCAGTGAGCTAAATGAGGAGCAGGGCAAGGTGAAAGCCTGTGTTCTTCCCTTGGAGACATGTGAACCTGTCCTCACCTTTACGTTACATCTTGCATGACTGAACTGTAGTTAGCATCACCCAAGTCTGAACTACAGCCTTAGCCTTAATCCAAGTATTTTTCTTCAGTGAATCACTTCATATTTCCATTAGGTTACGCTTCCTTTCAGCTTTTTCTTTCTTTACTGAGATCCTTGGTTCACTGCTTGGTTGCTGCTCTTACGATGAGCTCCTCTTTCCCAGTTCCATCCACCCACTCACCTGTGACAAAGTATGCCCCATCAGCTGTGATGTCGATCCCATTGATGGAACCTGATGCAGACCCTTCCACTTCTCTGATTGCAGAGCCATCAAACACTTCCCAGTAACCAATCTAGAGAGCAGAGCAGAGAGGAGATCTCAGGGGTGTGTGAAGTGCACAGGGATTTCAGCACTGCCCTGTAACACAACCTCCTGCGGAGGGTGGGGAGCCTTATCACAAAATAAGCCTCAGAGTGAGTGTTCTGGACTCACTGCAGAGTTCCTGCAGCTTTGCTTACCTGTCTGTCTGTTCCACCGGTGATCACCTGGTACTCTTCAGGGTGGTAACACACACATTTGAACAACGTGTTGGCTAGAAACATCTGTTTTCTTACAAAACGCCTGCAAAACACCCCCAAACCAGGATAGAGCAATAGGGTGAACACATGAACTTTGACTGCCTGAACTATCCATGCCTCTGCTATCCATCAGATCTCGCTTCCTACTCGGGTATTTCCAGGTGTTTGAGTTTAGGGAGTCATGAAGCCTGTTAAGTACTGTTCCCCACCACAGCTGCCTTGTAAGACTTTTGATCTGCTGTTAGATGAAATGAATTTTTTAATCCAGAATGGTTTCTAGGGGCTATTCACTATGCAAAAAAAAATCCTTATCTTTACCTGCAAGACCTGCAATAGCTTGACAAGAGTCATAATGTGCTAGAAAACAGCTCCTGGGAAACAGGACATCACCTGGAGCAGGTGATGTTGGATCCGAGCAGGATCCAAGACAAGAAAAGAACTTGAGACAAATATATGTCTCAACTTTTCTGAAAGGTTTCTAGCATTGGAGGTCTACACTCCCTGATTCGATTGGACAAAAGAGGCCGTTGTGACAGGACAAGGGGTGATGATTTTAAACTAAAAGGGAGATTTAGACTGGAGAAAAGGAAGAATTTTTTTACACTGAGTGTGGTGAGATCCTGGCCTCAGTTGCCCAGAGAGGTGGTCGATGCCCCATCCCTGGAATCACTCCAGTTGAGGTTGGCCAGGGCTCCGAGCAACCTGCTTGAGTTGCAGGTGTTCCTGCTCAGTGTAGGGAGTTGGACTAGAGAAGCTTGAAAGTTCCCTTCCCACCCAAACCAGTCTGTGATTCTATTATTGTTCTTTCTAGTAATTTTTATTTCCTAACATGCTTTTGCCCCTCCTCCTCACTTTACGGTACCTAAATAGGGCACAGTGACCCAATGGAGGCATTACCAGCACTAGTCCCTTGCAATACTTATCCGTCTCCTTACACAATATCCCAGATGATGCACGTTCCATCAAGGCTGGCTGTGACACACTCTCGGTCGTCCTTCTTAATCTTAATGCAGGACACAGCAGAGACATGCTCCTTCAGAACTTCCCCCAGTTTTTGAGTCCTCTCACCAATCTCCCAGATCCTCACCTGAAAATCAGCCACAAACATCTGCTCTTGCAACCCCTCAACTGAGCTCAGAAGGACCCCTGAGGCTTTCCTGAACTCTTCCTTTTCCTTCTAACACAACAGCAACTCAATCTCAATGGACTGTATCTGTTTTCCTGTGGGTTTTTCATGCAGCTGACTCATAAAACTGAACTGAGATCTTGAGTGTGTAATCCACTTGCCTTGGGAATTCCTGATCATCAACCCTAGACCTTATTTTTGCCAATTTCCCACTCCCCCATGCTTCATTTCATTCATCTCTTGCTCAGGAAAAAGCAACTAGTACATGATATATTTTCAGCAGTGCCTTAAAGATCAAAGAGTGAGGCTTCTGAAACGGAATATAAAAACCTACCTGCTATTTGTGCTACATCTAATGCCAGTAAGCAAATACAAACCAGCTCTTTTTAAGTCTTTGACGTGAAAAATGTGCCTGAAAGCACCTCTGTTCCCAGTGGTAACAGCAAAAATCTTTCTGCTTTGAGGACTTTCTCCTTCACACCTCACATCTACTGGCCCACTAGGGCCAGACTTCATGGTATCTATTAGCTTTCACATTCCACTAAGGTCAGATCCTAGTGAAATTTAGAATTTAGACACTGACATCAAAGCTGAGAGCTGACCTGCCACGTGTTTAGGGCTGATGCTGAGTTACCTGTGGGATCTGGATGTCCAATTCCTGCTTGCTAAATGATCAGAGCATCCAGAGCCCTCAAGCAGCCCTGGAAGTCAAGATGACTGATTTTGACAGAACCATTAGCATTTCAGAACATCTTTTTTTGTGTGTTCCAAATGAATAGTGTAAGTGCTCCCCTGCAGTCCTCATTTCTACTTACCCAACCTTTAGCTTTAATTCGGTCTCAGCTGTCATTTTCAATTCACAGATCAACTAACCAGAGCCTGCCTGTGCTGCTACAGAATCCAGGTCCTCATCTTCTGCATCCTCTAGCGCTAATCATCCAAGGCACTTAACTGTTCTTTGATTAGTGAAGGCTTGCAGCAGCTCATCATCTCTAATGTCTTTATGCAGTGAGACAAGGCACCGCTGCCACTATTGCTCTACAGGAGAGCTGAGGTGCAGAACGATTCAGAAAGATGGTTCAACATTTGGGACAGTAACCTGAGATTTGGAAGACCTGAGTTCAATTCCTCACTGTTCAAGGCTTCCCGTGCCACCTCCAAGACTTCCTGTGCCATCTCCAGCATGACACACTGAAGACTTGAGATGGGGGTACACAAAGCCTTTTCCTAACACTATCACCTCAACCCAATAGGACCATTCCAGAAAATGAGGAAGTTACCCCTTAGACACTCTAGTGACATAAACTTTGTGCTATTAAAGGAATTCACACAGGTCACTTTGGACAAGCCTGAGACTTCTGAAGCAAAGACAGAAAGAAAACCTGTACTACAGCATAGTTAATTGGAGGCTTGCAAACAATGACTAGTGCAGATAAGACAAATAGAGGGGACAGACAAATGAACAAAAAAGATTAAGAGCGTATTCTGCATTAGAAGGATTTCCAAGACTATCATGGCAGGAGAAATCGGGACATTGTTTTACGTTATGCCCCCTGAGAGCGGGAGATTTGCACATACCAAAGGCTAATGTTTTCCAACTCAGTCCTTTGCTCAAGTGAAAGCTAAGAATAGATCAGGGTCTGACTAAGCAGTTACAGACAATTCACAGGCCCGGTGATGAAAGCACAGAGCTGCACCAGGTTTTTAAGCAAAAATTACCTGCCCTTCACCTCCTCCACTAATGATGCGTTTACAGTCACTGGTCGCAGCAATCGCTGTCACCCCCAAGCTATGGGCATGGTGAATCACATACTTCAGCCGTCCACTCTCTGGCAGGAAGGCACGGATCTTCCCATCATCCCAAGCTGAAGAATAAAAAGAAACCCGTTATCCAGGCACACAGACTTTCCTCGTGGTATTGTCTCTTTCCTTGAGTTCTTTTATAAGGCCCACCCTGTTAGATCACCAGTATACATGTAAAATCCACTGTTCTGTAGATGTATAGCCCCAAATAAACTACTGAAATGTAATTCCTTCTTTTTCTGGCTATGGGCAATGTGGGGACGGCATCGCTGCTCTAGGACTGCAGCGGTTCCTGGGTAAGCAATGTGTACGTGGTGAAGGGTGGCAGGGTTTGTGCAAAAGGTGCTCTACATACATCACAGGTTAATCTGCTGCACATGACAAGGTTAATAGTTTAGAATTAGGTCTTTTGAATAAGACTGAACTGAGTTCAGAACTGTTGGAATTCATATCCAAAGTGAGGTGTCCAAACCTTGCCTTCACATACATCATAACTACAGCACCAGGATACTGAGGGCCGTGAGTACAGTTCGTGGGACCAGCTGCAAACAAAGAGGCCTTTGGGTCAAGCAGTGAACTAAATTTAAACCCATTCCAAATTTAAACCTCTCTTCGTTCTAACATACCGATGTCTATCAAATTTGGCAACACTTGAAGACTGCACTCAGCCACGGGTCTGTGCTGACCATTACCTGAGATGATGCTCCTGCCATCCCTCATGAACTCTATGGCATGGCAGGTCACGTTGGGGATGACGATTCGCAGCAGCTCCTTGTTTTCTGGGGTGTGCCACACACGAATATCATTTTTGGAGCAGGTAGCAAACAAGTCAGAAGTTCCCCTGAAGAATTCAGAGAGGGGAGATAATGAGGAGGGGCATACAGAAAGTGCTTCTTTCTTTGTCAGATCCTAAATCATCCTTTGAAACTTTGCTCTTTCTAACATACAACTGTTTTTTTTCCAATAAGGATCGACATGGTTAAGACAAAAGTCTTTTTCATAGGATCATCTCTCACATAAAATTCCCCTGGTTTGTTTTCTACTCCAAGATTAATTTGAAGGAACATTTAAAGTGAAACTGAAATATTTTTTCTACTTTGGGTGAAACTGTGAAATTTATTTCCCATATCCAGTCTTTAGCCAACTTCCTGTGCTGTATATAATAGACACAGAAGTGGGTGTAGAGGTGCTGACTGCTCAGCTTTGACATCAGCGACTAACAGCAGCCTTATATTGTGAAGATGTCATTTTTTATCTTGCTTACTGGATGATTCCTATTCAACATTGCCAAAGGCAATAGAAACGATGGCAAAAGCCTGTTCATAATATACTTGTTATACATGTTTGAATAAAAAAAGACCTGCAGCATTTCAAAAGCAATGGGACTGAATGCTTTGAAATAAGCTCTGAACGGCACATCCCAGGGATATGACAGAGAGTGAAATCTAGGAAGGTACCGCAAGCTTTTGTTTGACATCGCCACCAACACCCAGAAAGATGAACCAGCTCAGAGAAAAACTGGCACAACAAGTGTGGCCTCTTTCAAGCCAGCTTGTGCAGGTGCTTTATAAAGCAGGGTAACATTAGCAGGTCAATATTCTGAAATAAGCCAGAACAGGGAAATAAGGCCTGTATTTCCCAATCAGTGATATGCTCTGTTCAAGAGCAGTTAAGAGACAAAAAGCTGAAACATACAAACAAGGATATAGTCCTGTAGTCCTTACAATCATTGCCAAATCCAGCTTAGCCAGACACCTCTGTGACACAGATGTGCCAGTCAGGTCTGTGAGTATCACATTACCCTAAAGCTCCAAATGATTTGCTCATTAAATTTGAAGGATGTAGATTTTTTTACACCGTGACAAGAAGAAGGAGGGGATCTCGCATCAGGCTCTTCGCTGGGCCTTGGCACGGTTTCATCATTTGTGCTGTGTCAAGAAGCAATGCAAGAACAACATGCCAAAAATAAAAACTTTCACTGGGATCAAACTCCCATTCTCTGTTTGAAAAAAACACCCAACTAATCCAGAGTGGTTTGATCATTTTTTTTTTTAAATAAAGCATCACGATCCCACTAAACAGGAAGAATGAACATTTGCTCTCTGTTCATGAGACAAAAGCAGACGACCCACCAGCATACCCAGCATCTCTCATCACAGGCCTAGAATTTAATATAACATGTCATACTACACAATGGTGGGGGTTGGAAGTGACCTCTGGGGATCATCTGGTCTAAGTACCCTGCTCCAGCAGGGTCACCAAGAGCTGGGGGCCCAGGATCGCAGTGTCCAGGCAGGTTTGGAATCTCTCCAGAGAAGGAGACTCCACAACCTCTCTGGGCAGCCTGGGACAGGCTCTGCCACCCTCACAGCAAAGACGTTTTTCCTCCTGTTCAGATGGAACCTCCTGGCTTCCAGATTGTGCCCATTGCCCCTTGTCCTGTCACTGGGCACCACTGACAAGAGTCTGGCCCTATCCTCTTGCCCCCCATGGGCCCTTTAGCTATTGATGAGCACTGATCAGATCTTCTCTCAGTCTTCTCTTCTCCAGCTCAACAGCCCCAGGGCTCTCAGCTTTTTCTCAGCATAGAGATATTCCAGTCCCCTCGCTATCTTTGTAGCCTCTGCTGGACTCTCTCCAGCAGTTCCCTGCCTCTCTTGAACTGGGGAGCCCAGAACTGGACACAATACTCCAGAGGTGGCCTCACTAGGGCAGAGCAGAGAGGGAGAAGAACCTCCCTTGACCTGCTCACCACACTCTTCTGAATGAAACCAATACTGCACAGTATTTCATATTATCAAACATGAAATCGTAAGTGGGGCTGAGAGACCCAAAAAGCCTCTCTGAAGAGCTGTTAGTGATGTTCCAGCTGACATCACAAGTGGGTAGCAAAGCTCTACAGTTGTGCTCTAGCTGCACCACTGTATACAAAAGCACCTTCAGGACTCACATTGCTGGCAGACTGAGGCCTGAGTCTCACAGCACCAGCCCTAGTGAAAAGGGGGAGGTTGCCATCACTGCCACTATCCAAACATAAATAATTTGAGGCTTTTCCTTTAGAATTCTTTCTGTAGATCGATGATCTTTCCAACTCTCAAACTGAACTGCTGTTTTCAAGCAGCTGCTCACCACCACCCTCGCATTTCAGTGGTCAGTGACAGTAAAAATCATCCTGTAAGGATGTGAACAGGCTTTGGGTTCCTGTGGGTTAAAAGGTGTTTACACAAGTACTCTGACCTTATTCAAACTGCTTCCCCAGCCAAAAGCAGCCCAGCTAGTTATACTCACAAAGGAAAAATGATGTCATGGACTGCTTCATTATGGCAGGCAGCAATCAGCTCCTCTTTAAAGGCAGTGTAGTTAATTTGATAAATCTGGCACTCATTTGTCCCCACAAAGAACTGGTGATCCTGACCTCTGCCTGTCAGGGAAGTGACAGCACCTTGAACTTGAATTTTCCTATTAAGAGAAAGCAGAGGTTTAGTTTGACATTGACCTTGAGGTACTTATTTTGCAGCCTCCCTTTTCCCCTGACTTGATAGAGTCTTGACTTCCCTACTTCCCCAAGGAGCTCCATACTGGGCTGTGATATCAATATGCAAGAACATGGTCAGGACTAATGTTTCATTCCCAGTTTAATACTTCATAGGAACGTGCCTGCCCACCTGCTGCTCTGCTGGGGCTTGCACAGGCGAAGCTTTGGAGACTTATTTTTCTGGACTAGGGCCTAGGGTAACAGCATCTTTGCTGATACTTGTGCTCAAGTGCACTTTAAATAGCCCATATTCAAGAACATTTCCAGACAGCTTAGATCTTCTGGGAATAGTCTTGATTGTACAAAGCTAAGCTTGCAGAACTGTACACTTAAGCTGGCTACTCAAACAATGTAAAATAAATAGCTGAGAGCCCAATGTTCAAATCACCTACGGGGAAATGATGCCTGCAGCTTTCTACTGTGTAGGCAGAAAAAAAGCCTTGCAAGTATTGCAGCATTTCCAGCACGTGCCTGGAAAAGAGTGGAGCCCTCCTTTACAAATCCACGTCCTCCAGCGAGCCCGTTTTCAGGCAGCAAACACTACTCTGGCTCGGCTGGAGGAAAGAAAGGTAATTTTACTGGCTTCACCAGCCCTGTCTCACTTTGCGTCAATTTAGGATCTGCCTCCTAATGCCTGAAAGGAAACAGTGGTCATTGAAAATGAACGATGAGTAGGGCGATTCACGGCTGGGCAAATGCTCACAGTCATTTTCAGTCTGCTTCAACATCATTACGCTAGAACCATGCTGTTTATTGGGGCTGCAGGATGGAAAAACTGAGGTTTATTTGGATTTGTGCCTTCTCATAGAAATGATGGGTTCTTACACTGTGACTCTTTGGGGGAAGTGTCACCTCTACCCTCCTGATGCTCCCATCTACAAACTCACTTCATTACTTTGTAGTTTGAGCCTTTACAGAGAGCTACAGTCCCTCCTCCGGTGCCGACTATTAAATCTCCTGTCTTCAGCAAAAGCAAAGCTGTGACTCCCTAGGAGAAAACAGGATTAAAACACATTTGGATGGAAGCAGAGGCTCTTCACTGCTGCAGCCATGCTGAATAGCACAACGGAATCTCCGATGGCCATGCTTCTGTCACTCAAATCTGGCTTTATCAGTATTCTTTGACCGATCTAGGCTAAAGAGTGATGGTCTAGAGGGAGGAGGGAGAAGAGAGTTATTAATTACAGGTACTTATGAACTACTACAGTATGAGGTGCAAGTAAAGAGCATCATCAGGGATCCTTCAGAGCAGCGGGAAACAGATACAAGCCTAAAAATCCTTACCTCCTTCCAGCAAGCAATACACATATTTTATATTAGTGCCTCCACTTTTCCTTCCACTGGTTCGTCATCTATCAGATATGAAAACAATAGAGAATAAAATACAGGCTGAGTGTCCTTCCCTACAGCTGCTTTTAGGGCAGATTCTCTGTGTCTCAGGCCTATCCTCATGTCTGAGAGATGCAATCCCATCTCCCACCTATTAGTAATAAAATACATTTGTCACATAAGAGCTTTCAAAATTAGACAGCCCACCATGGACATGGTTTTTTGCTGTTTACCAAGATGAGTAGATCAACAGGAGGTCATCCACTAGAAAAAGGAGAAATGGTTTTCTGTGGATAAAGTACCACTCTATGGTTAAAAAAAAACCAAACCAACAAAAAAGAAACAAAAACCATCAGACAAACAAAACCAATCCTTAGCCTTGCCACAAAATTTCAAGTGTAAGAAAAGTCAGTCTCTGCTTCAGTTCTGCTACCTGCAAAGTAATATTACTCTCTGTGTACAACAGATAATTCGTGAAAATCTGAGAGACCTCAAAGCACACTGCAAGAGTGGTGAAACTGCTTCTGTGGGGTTAAATCCTGATATTCTTACTCAGAACAAATATCCCTGCTAGCTTGGAGGAACAGGAGTGAAATGGAAAGAAAAAAAGCCAAGGAAACAAAGGAGCTTTATGCCATCAAAACTTGGACTGAAAAGGAAACTGTCACGAAGCAAGAGTGTACAAAAGGCACGGGCCAGCTGGTGGCAGCTCCAGGCTCCCTGTGACTTGTGAGAGTCTGCTGAGCTTGACATTTTAAGTTGCAATAGAGACTCCAGCAGCATTTGCCACTACTCAGGTTAAGGAGCAGTGCTGCCAGCTGTTGTGATAGCACAAGCACTTTCACAAGAGCTCACAGAGTCATTATGTGAAAAAAATTATTTCTGTCTGATGAAGGTTTTATGCCAGGAAAAAGAAAATACCTCTAGCATTTAGCATTGCAAAAGCTTGAAGAAGTGAATCACCAAAGAATAATAACCAAGAGGCAGATCAGAGTAATTCTGCATTTATTCTTTAGGAAGAAACCACTGTCATGTGCTGGGCTTGTGATTTTTGAATACATACAGGTGTCTGCACGTTATGATAAAGTTTGACATGGAAGCAGCACCACCCAGCATTCCTGGTCTTTTCAAGCATTAATCAGGCCTAACCCCAGTAAATTTTTAGGATTAAACACTTTCAGAGTGTTTAAAAGAATAAAAGTCAGAGAGTATTGATTTTCTGTGTGGAAAGGACTGAAGCTCTTAGGAAAGAAAAGAGAGGAAGTGAAGGAAGAGGAGAAGAGGAAAATGGACATTTGAGCTACTTAGACCTGGGAAGGATGTTGTAAAATCCACAGACAAGGTCTGATAAAATTGGAAAAATTACTTTGGTTCAATTATCCAACTAAATTGTTTTTAAAGTCTTGCTTATACTTTTTGAAGAAAAAAAAAAATCACCATATCCATAACTGGTCATTCCAGTGCTTGCATTCTGAGCAGCTTTGCACCCACCTATGCATCAGTTAAGGTCTATTTAACTTCAGGATCAATTAAATGGGGGTTGCAGAAAAAAAAAAAAAAAGGAAGAAAATTTCCTGTTTTGTAATTTAATCGCACTGGATTTCTTCATTAGTGTGTCTCCACCAGTAGCATATCCAGTCTCCTGTAATCTCAGGCCTGGTCTCTGTGAAACACACAACCTCCAGAGAGGATCTCATGCCACGCTATCGCAACACAACCAGGCAGGAAGCCAGGTTTCATGCAAATATTCTTAGCAAAAGCACGAGAACAAAGGAATTCTATTCAATTAGAAATATGATCCACAAGCAGAACTGTTTCTGAACAATGGCTTAAAAAATTTCCTATGAGGTGTTGGCAGCATTTTGTGAGTCCTCTGTTATCACAGGCCCATCAACTGGCTTTTGATCTCCTGTTGTGCAGTTTTTGCTGTAGAAAGCTCCCACCTCACATGCCCTTTGGGTTTAGCATTAGGGCAGGTGGCAGCATTAGAAACCAAACCTCTATGTAGTTTATCTGATTACAGCTCCCTGCTACTTGCTAGCAAATTTGAGTTTTTTGCAGCACTGCCAGGACTGCTTTGATTTTTCTGAGGGATTCTCTTTGGTTCTTCAATTTGAGAGGGAAGTGGGTATTATTAAGAAAGAAAAAAAAACACCTTCAAGTGGCCAGAATTCATTGCCAGGCTCTCAAAATAGTCAGTTTGATTTCAACCTTAACTTGATAATGGTGTTTCTTTCTTGTCTGTTCTTTGACTCACAATGAGTAAACAGCTTTAGAAGTTGAACTTGTTATTCATGGACTCAAACAGTTCTGTTAACGACATGATGAATACTCTATTTTATATACCACCAGACCTCATGCAGATGAAATGCAGACTCTAATGTAGAAGGTTAAAAATAGCACCATTCATTATTTACTTCTTCTAAAAAAGAAGCCACTGCTTTGAAGTATGATTATAAATAAAAATAGCATCAAAAATCCAGCCTGCCCATTCCCTTCCCTGCAGGGATACTTGCTCTCTGTCCCATTCTGATTGCTTGCAAAGTTCTTGAGCACCCCGTGAACTCTCCCAGTGCACCTCTTTTAAATATTTTTTTTTCCTACAATGAAAATCACTCCAACTATTTCTCAATATTTCATATGCAATCATACATCCCACTATGCACCTGAATGGGTGCCTTAAAGCTCCCCAGGCCTGTGATGGAGATAAAAACGTTTATTCCAGTGTTTATAAACAAGACAGAAATTCACTGACACTTAATTTAATGCAGATGGAAAACAAGTTGCTTTATCATAGCAGCGAACTATTCTGCCACTCCTCTTCGAAACAGAAACAAAGAGATCTTCAGATCATGTCTACATAATAAACACATTCTTATATATCTAAAGACAAAGTTCCTTTAAGATCCACTAAACTTATTTTCAATAAATATCTCCCCACCCAAGCAGTATCTAAACTCTTTCTTCAAAGCTATGCTTGTCATCGTGGGGTGGCTGTGGATTCCAAGAAAGGCTGAGAGCCCTGGGGCTGTTGAGCTGGAGAAGAGAAGACTGAGAAGAGATCTGATCAATGCTCATCAATAGCTAAAGGGCCCATGGGGGGCAAGAGGATGGGGCCAGACTCTTGTCAGTGGTGCCCAGTGACAGGACAAGGGGCAATGGGCACAAACTGGAAGCCAGGAGGTTCCATCCGAACAGGAGGAAAAATTTCTTTGCTGTGAGGGTGTCAGAGCCTGTCCCAGGCTGCCCAGAGAGGTTGTAGAGTCTCCTTCTCTGGAGAGATTCCAAACCTGCCTGGACATTGCAATTCTGGCCCCCCCAGCTCTTTGTGACTCTGCTGGAGCAGGGGCATTGGACCAGATGATCCCCAGACGTCCCTTCCAACCCCCACCATGTTGGCATTCTGTGATTCATGGTATGCCACTGGCTCGTCATTCGCTGGTGAGCAAGGTTTTCAGAGATCCAGGATACTGATTATTCAGGAATATGCATCTCTTCAGATAGAACTGAAACAAAGTGATGAAAATGCTGCCTCTGGGAGGGAGGCCGGGACAGTTTTTCACCACTGGGGGCTGTAAGGCCAACGTCCCTGCTGGGGAGCGGGGAAATGATCTTTACAGTTCCTTCCAACTCCAGCCATTCTATGATTCTATGAAATGCCCAGTTAGGAGAGGCAGTGCACGTTCCAGAAGCCATGCTCTGGAGAAGCCAGGCCTGCCTTGAAACTGTCTTGCTTTGGAAACAAGCTACACAGCAGCTTTGCTTAGCACAGAGAGAGAGGCAAGAATTTTTGTTACATGTACATTAATATGTGGTACATTTTCAAGACAGAGACAAAAGATGTCTTGTGAAATACACACAGCTCTGCAGGGGGGTGGAAAATAAAATAACACTTCTCCTAGGGTTAGCAATGTGATGTACTAAATTATGTAGCAGCAAGGATGCAGATGCTTTTGTTTTGATAAACGTTCTGGTTTTGAGTTGAAAAAACATCTGCAAAACACTTCTTCTGGCAATGAAGGATATGCTACAATTGGAAATTTCTTCTGTAAAGCATTAGATCCTACGTGTGTTCAGCAAGGACTTGTTGACAGTCTAGTGACAAGGTATTATTTGTATGTGGCGATGTGCAATGGGTGGGTGGAAAGGGAACCACAGCACAGAGCTAGGAAAGAAGAAATGGCAAGCATGAAAGTGGACCTGACAGTAGCTGGAGATAAAAATGTACCTGTAGCTTCTGACTGTGACAGCACAGGTTTGCTCAGAGGAATTTCCCATTTTGGACACTGGGAAACTGCACAGGTAAAAGTGAGAGAAGAGAGCAGAGAGGAGGGAAGCAAGAGGAGAAGGAGTGAGGGTTGAGCATGTGTCTGATTGGAGAGCTTGTCTTTAACAGAAATATCCATTTTAAGTAACAGGGTAAAGGAGGAGATTGGAGGGACCAGTGGTTATTTTCCTCCAGTATGAATGTCTCCTTTTCTCTCCCTTCTCCCATAATTACCAGTGGTATATCTTATCTGGCTGCCATGACATGGCCAGAATAAACCAAAGTTTAAGCCGTATTAATGCCTACCAGCTCCAGTTTCATCCCCACAGCTGGCAGGCAGCTCTGACCAGATACACCTCTGCACCTTCTCTTCTCCCTAGCATCTTGTCAGTCTCCTGTCAGGGGGTGCCAGGCTCTTGTCAGTGGTGCCCAGTGACAGGACAAGGGGCAATGGGCACAAACTGGAAGCCAGGAGGTTCCATCTGAACAGGAGGAA
>JAAGNO010015256.1:0-19130 GCA_033439905.1 Ceryle rudis
ACCCAACGCGACGCCGCAGGGCCCGCCCCGGATTGGCTGGCATCGGGCTCCGCGGCGCCGATTGGCTCAGAAAAGCAGCGAGGTAGGGTGGCTCCGGTCAGACGACTGGAGTCACCTGACGGCTCTACCGCACGTGAGCAAGCGGGGCGGGGCGAGCTGCGGCGGAGCGCTGGGGCCGCCCCGGAGGAGGAGCCGGGACCAGCCGCGCTCCGCGGGCAGCCCGAGCCCGCCCCCGGCGGGCAGTCTTACTCTTGGCGCGCAGAAGTAAACGTGCACTCAGGCGCAGGACCTTCGCTAGAGAGGCCATCGCCCTTTCTAAGGGAACGTTATCTATGAAATGAGGTTCTTCATGCGCATTAGCCATCGATTTCCTACTAGCGTCACAGGCGGAGGTAGGCAGCTCAATTAAAGTTTTAATAAATATTTGTTATTTCATCACAACCCTCATTTCAGGCTCACAAGACCACACTTACCAGAAGGAAATGAATACAGCTATGAACAGAATAAGCTGTGTATTACTGCCCTCGCATGGGATGTCTCAAGCAGGGAGTCCTGCATGCCCTGTGACAACCTGGACTGAATACCTTACCTGCCTGCTGCTTTGTCAGGACATCCCGAAGTGTTGGTGTGGTTTGTTTTTTTTTTGTTTTGTTGTTGTTTTTTGTTTGTTTGGTTGGTTTTTTGGGTTTTTTTTTTGTTTGTTTGTTTTGTTTTTTATCCTTGGTCTTCCTCCAGTCACAATATTTGCAGCACACATTCATCTGTATGTTGCATTTTATACAGCGCTACCATCTCTCAAATTCCCCACCTGGCAACTTCACACACACCCCACACCCCCCCGCTTATAAAGGCCAACTTTAGAAGGATCAGGAACTCAGGGAAACTGGCTGTAGAACAAGAGACAAAATTAGAAATCACGAGTCACACACATCTTTCTCCTGGATTTTTCTGCCCTGCCTAGATTTCCTTTTCATCAATAGAAGACTCATAAGGCAGAACTCTGCGTTGCACTCTTATACGCACCACTAATTACATAGGACATCCATTACGAGAAAGAATTTTGTATTCTGTTCCGGATAAACCCTCAAGACCTGTTACTGAAATGGGATCAGAGACAGGAACTGCATGGAAATAGGTACACCTCATGCATATTGGAAAGTTTAAGTTCAGTAGGTAGTGCATCTCAAATACTGCTCCTATGTCCACCACTTCACTACAGTTACTCCTTTTGTGTCCCTTGGAGTAGTCAGTTAATGACAAGCATCAGTAGAAGCCTAATCTCACTGCTGAGTACCAACCTAGAACATACCTTGGAGGTCCTGCTTTAGTTCATAGTTGATCCATCTGTGCCACATCAACCTCTCCAGTTAAAAGAAAATCAAGAGAGAGATCAGCAGCTTAATAGGATCATGATGCAAAATGTACACAGGTTGGCAGGCACGGTTATCTACAAATTAACCATAAGCACAGAAAGCAAAAAATCTGGCCAGTGTGCTTTAATTCATCAGTTGCTGCTGCAGCTGCCCAAAAATAGCTGTACATTCATGATACTGCATTTTTTCTTTTAAGATGAGTACGTAACAAAGTAGACATGCAGAGTTCACATACACAAAAAAAAAAAAAAAAAAAAAGGACTGCAATTCTCAGGAAGCCCTTTATTAAGTCAAGGCATTAAAGAAGAAACTACTGAACTACTGTTATTCACCATGCTTCTCATCTTGAGGTGGTTCATACTGAGCCAGCTGCGGATTTAAAGAGAGGAATTTAGTTAGCTGCAACGTTTCAGAGACACTTTCTACATTAAGAAGGAAAACATTTAGTCTGGAAATGTTCCGTTTACTTTGTGGACTTTACTACATCACCGATATTTATGCATGTCCATTTACAAGCCAGGCAACAAAGTAACCCTTCCCTCAAAGGATCTATTTGTCACATTGTATAATCCTGCAGCTATAACAAGGGGACTTTGAAAAAGCACTTGGAAGCATATAGGTCTTGCCCTTAATTTTTGCCTGTTTCTTGTTCTAGGTGTCATTAAGTATTTTTCATCTCTAATAGCGGGTGATAATGACCAGGACCCTATAAACTTTGATTTCAATGAAAAATTATTAAATCTCATAGCAACAGTACCCAGACTAACATTTCCCATAATCATTCTGGCTTTCATTATGCTTTCTGGAAAGTATGGCCTAAGCAACTAAGCTCTAAAGTACGACCTTTACTTGTAAAGTTATTTCCAAAGAAACATATGAAGGTGTTTACTTGACCTCAGTTACATTAAATAAAAGGTCAAGCTTCAAAACCAGTTCCACTGTTAGAACTGGGTCTCTGAAATATGCCAGTCCAGTTTCCTCAGTTAATATCCTTCCCCTTTCCTGAAAATTGCAGAGTAGGTTAAAAAAAGTAAACCAAGTCCATAAAAATGTAAAATCTCCATGTGTTTTTTGTAGCAACACTAAGTTATGGCAATCACTGTGCCACTAACAAGAATAAGTAAAATAGCATTTTGTCACAGAAGATGGCCAGTACTAAATTCAGTCAGTTATCTTTTCCACAAAGGGCCTAACTATTGACTTCCTACCTCCGTCCCACCCAAACACCTAACATTCTGACCAAGAAAGTTAAAGGAAAGAACAGATCTTCACAGACCAATGCTACAGAAGAACACCACCCCTGTGAATACTATTCAAGCAACCAATAAATACACAGTCATAGGCATGTAGTTTATGCTAGAAGAAAGCTTTAAAAAAAAAAAAAATAAATCTGAACTTTGGTGTTCTCCCTGCATTCTGCCCATGGGAACTCCTATGGTATATCAGAATGATGGCAGAAGATGGCAGAGGAGAGAAAGGAAAAAAACCAAAAGCATTAATACTGGAAAACACATGAAGTGAGAGTTGTCATAAGAAGCACAAATAAACCCACAGTTATGCAAAGGCTTACTTTCCTGGCACAAATTTTGACTTCTTTAAAGATTTATTTAAACAAAGACCCAGGCTACCGTGCTGTCATGTGTCCACTTACTATCAGTTGCAATTTTAAGCTGGTGAAATGCTGCCCTGTTGCTACTCCCCCTAAAATTCTGCTCTTTGCCTTATTTCCTAGCATGAAATAACAAATGTAGCTCTAAGGACTCAGTGGGCAGCAGAGAAGGAAGAGAATTACTAGAACAGTAAGAGGGAACTCCAGATGAGAAATACAAAGTGGTACTGCCTAAGAATCTCTTCTTACAGACCTAAGGTGGGGTGGTTGTCTCACAGTAAAAAAACCCATAGAGATGGTCACATATAGGAACAGCCATCACCTTGTAAACCTTACAATCGGTGCCATCTCATAAGGGGAACTTGTTCATGTCTCAGACCTATTTCACATAGCCCATAGACCCATTAAAGAATGGCTCTACCCTAGCTAGCACTTCATATATGCCACTGATGCAGATAGAGGAATACCACCAGGGTCATTTTAGCTGAAAAGAGCAAATTACTGTTCCACGTGGACATGAGTGCCTCCATTGAGAACATCTTGCCACGTGGAAGTCTGGGCTAGGGCACGCAAACTAATAAACAGTATTCCTCCTTCAGTTTGCCTTTTGAAAACCCTTATAACACTAGGTTTTTTTCTTTTTCAGAATTCTTGGGGAAGCACGAGCTACCTAATATCAGACAACTTAAGCACATCCAGACAGGCCTGAATGAAGACACAGGAGTAGCGTCAATAAAATATACTTTCACTAAATAAAACCCCTAGTTTAGCAGTACTACTTCATGTTATAGAACATAAGAAGTGGACCATTAAAAAAAAAAATCTTTACTACAATGAATTCTATCAGCAATCCTCAGCCACAAGGCTAAATGCAACAATATTTATCAGGTACTCTAATGGAAGAAACTTAGCTGTATTCTAAGCATTAAAGTGTTTTTCTTGTTGCATAATAGGAAACTACGGAGGAACACTAAGTAGACTTTTACCTTGTTTTTCAGTTTTTTATTTTCTTCCAACGCAGCTTCGTATTTTTCTTTCATCTCTGCCACTTCCAAGCGAAGTGTCTCTATTTCTGGATTCTCAGGAGCTGAAGCTCCCAGATGATGCTTCAGAAAGCTGATATTTAGGTGTTAAGTATTTCTTCAGTTGGATAGCACAACCACATTGTAGTTTTAACACTTAGGATGAAGTTAGTGCTGTAATACATGTGACCAAAATTGCATTAAACCACTCAATGTTATAACATTGCTTTTCATCCTACAGGAAAACCAGCAAGAAAGAGACATTTTTTCCCCCCCTCATCAGGATTAAAAAAAAAAAAAAAAAAAAGTCACACAGATAATGTAAGTCCTTAAATCTAATGCTGCAGGTATACAACATTCTTCAATGGCCTGAAACTTAACTTCCTAATTGCTGGCATATCAATACACAGTTCTCTTGCATCCTGTCAGACTTTCCATTAGCTTGTAAGACTGCAATTATCAGCTAAAATGCATCCATAAAAGCCATGTTCAAAATATAAGTCTTCTAGAAGAGCTCCTTCTGTTTATCTGCGAGTCAAAAGCACTACTGCTGTTTTGTGCAAAGTCTCTACAAACAATTCACGGAAGAGAAAAAGGATACTCCAGTGCACTATTTGGTTTCTCTGGCTCTTCATACAAGGCTACCAACACTGCAAATAGAAAATATTCAACAATCGCAAGAAGTTCATGCAACTCTCATTTTTTAAAATATATACCAATGGTCAGAAGGCATACAAGTTGCAAGCCACATTTATAGCCCATTTTTCTGATCAAGAAGATTTTTCACCTATATGCTTTGATGTAAAAAGTAGGTCTGCTGTACAGGAAGGAACAGCACATCCCACCCAGTAATAGCTAGCCGGAAGTTTTCTTCACCCCCTAAACACCGTTTTTGGTTATTTTGGTATTGAACACAAAACAGCCTGGACAATTTTTACATTTTCCCCACACAACCCTAGTATTAGTTTTCATGTGCAAAACCGAAATTCTATTTCAAGATTCTCCCTTCATAAACCAATACTTCCACTCAAGCTACAGCTTCAAACAACAGGACGACACCAGCATAGGGCCACCAAAATGATCAGGGGAACAGAGCATCTCTCATATGAAGACAGGCTGAGTTGGGGCTGTTCAGCCTGGAGAGGAGAAGGCTCTGGGGGGACCTTACAGGGACATTCCAGTACCTGAAAGGGGCCTACATGAAGGCAGGGGAAGGTCTATTCAAAAGGGTTTGTAATGATACGATAAGCAGCAATGGTTTTAAGCTAGGAAAGGATAGATTTGGACTGGATATTAGAAAAAAGATCTTTAATATGAGGGTGATAGATCACTGGAATGGGCTGCCCAGAGAGGTGGTAGAGGTCCCATCCCCGGAGTCATTCAAGGTCAGGCTTGACAGGGCTCTGGGCAACCTGCCCGAGGTAGAGATGTCCCCACTTGTGTGGGGAGGTTGGACCAGATGACCTCTAGTGGTCCCTTCCAGCCTAAAACTTTCTATGATTCTAAAAGCACACCTCCACCAAACAACTACAGTTACAAAACTAAGCGGCTGCTGTCAGAGCAGGTGACACTGCTAGCCTTTATGAATGAGAGTCTAGCAGCCAGCAGAGTGGCAGAGGAGTCAGGCACAAGCTTAAATGAAATCAGCTACATACAGACCAACTCCATATCTGGAGAACTCAGTCATATGACTACTCAAAAAGTTCCCAAACATAACCACTCCATGCTCCCCACAGGGGCACACACCAGGCTATAGAAGGCCTCCACTTTCATAAACACTTAAGATACCCTTCTCCTAGTTTCAGATGTCCAAACCGCACAGGCAAATTGGGTTTAAGCTAAACACCTAAGTTAGAAACAAAACTAGGATGCCACATTGGTTGAAAAACTCATTTTTTTGCCATCCCCTAGGATGTTTAGTATTGTTAATAGAAAGAAATCAAATGCTAACCGTAAGCCAGGCTGAGAAGCTTAGCATGGCACCCCTTCCTTTGACATTCTAGATCTGCTGCTCCCTCTTTAAACAGCATATTTTTTCAAGCAGGAATATTAACAGATTTTCTCCACATACAATTGGAATGCTCTCAAAAAGACTTTGGAATGACTTAGAAGATGTCAAGTCGTAGAGATAGGCAAAGTATGCATCAAGTTTAGCATTATCATTTTCCCCATTCTGATATGGACAGTTACTCTCACAGAACTTCCAGGTTCACTAGTTTTAGGAGAAGAACCAAGGTCGATGCAAGAAAGGGTCTTTTTAACTAGGGTGCTTTTAAAAGCACATTTGCTACTATTTTGTCTCGAGATCTATTTTCTCTGGAGAGCTTGGGCAAAATAATAGCTCTCAATAAATTAATCTATTTCCAAGAGCAGTTTGGCCGACTAAGAGGTATCTAACACAGCACGTAAAGGAACAGCCTTCCTGCTCCTACCGTGTCTCTACCATTACCGTTCCACGCAGTTCTCTAACAATCGGCCCACACACAATGAACGTGCGAACTGCCCGAAAGGGGTTAACGCATTGCTGTTCACAGGCCACGCTTCCAAAGAGGTCCTCCGTGCGCACTGCCTCGCTGCCCAGCTCGGACTTGAGCTCGGCTGTCGCACGAAGCTGTCCGGACGAGTTCTGCTGCCGGCTGCTACGCAGACGAAGGAAAAAGAGCAATCGGCCCGCCGAGCCGAGGAACCGTCGGAAAGCGCCGAGGCAGCCCGAGGAGCTGCCCCACCACAGCCGTGCCAGAGCGGCAGCTGCGCCGCGGGAGCGGGACGCCCCGCCGAGTCGCCCCGAAGAGACGCCCACGGGCTCCTGCAACGGCACGACGCGGGCCGAAGACTTACCCTTGGTGAGCGTGTCCAGCACCCCCGACTTCTCCAGGTACCGGCGAAACTGCTCCCGCTTGGAGTCCGCGGCCTGAGAGAGGACGCCCATACGGTCAGATCGGAGGCGGCGCGCCCCCCCGCCTCCTCCTCACCTAGGAGGCGGCTCGTTGGACTAGGCTAGGCCAGCCCATTGTCTCCGCCGTGGAAGCGGCGCATAAAGCCGCGCCGGTGCCTTACCACCGCCCGCCGCTCCGCGCAGACAGCACGATAAATCCCTACCAGCCCCGCGCCACCGGCTCGCTCGCTCCTACCTTGTAATGCGCCATCTGACCCTCACCGCGCCTGCACCGGCCTCGCGCCTGCGCCCTGCTCTTGTACGACGCGAGGGCGTCCCAGCGGTTACCGTAGCGACGGGGAAGGAGCAACGCCCCGGGGTTGGGGCTAGGCCTGGGCCTGGGCCTGGGCCTGGGCCTGGGCCGCGGCGGACGGCCAAAGGAGCGAGCGCGCGCCGTGATCGCGAGCAGTGGCGTCTCACGGCCCCCTCCTGTCTCCCAAAGAAACGCTAAAGCCGGCGCTGCGCCGGCTCCCCCTGACAGTCGTGGCCGTTGTCCCGCTCTGCTCCCCGGCCCTCGCCAGGTAGAGAAGTGCGTTTTCGCGCCTCCGGGACTCAGCTCTGCCAGGCAGCGCCAGTGCCACAGGCTGGCCGGAGGGCGTGAGGCGGAGAGGACGAGCTGCCGCCGCGGGAATCATCCGGGCCAGGGGCGGTGTAGCGCGTCCGGTAGTAAGCGTGGCTCCAGGAGCAACACAAGTCTAACGTTCACTTCGTCTCCGAGCGGTGAAGTATCGCTGCGCCTGGTACCGCGATTTTCCTCCAGCTCAGTTAACCGTCGTACTTGGTGCTTCGGTAGTAACTGGAACTGAGTGAAAAATCATAGGAGGAGAAAGTTGCAGCGAGCTGCAGCTGCAGGGTTGTCTGCCCCAGGGGCTCCAAAGAGTTATATGCGTGAAATCTTTACATCGAAAAGAAAGTCTTTTGCCTCAGCCTGTTGTAAAATGCAATCAGTTTGTTTCGGTTTGTTGGTTTGTTTGGGTTTTTTTTCTTTCTTTTGTTTCGCGTGTGGTTTGTTTGGTTTTGGTTTTTGTTGTTGCAGTGGTTGGGTTTTTGTGGGGTTTGTTTTTGTTTTGTTTTGGGTTTTTTTCTGTGAAATGCTGTGCTATGTGCAGATGATGAAATGTGTTTATGATAAAAATAAATAATTTTTTAAAAAGCCAACTGAATAATGTTGCACCTGCGATGTTAGGGTCTTTTCAGACTTCTTCCGCACACTCTTTTGCAGTGTCTTCAGTTTTCACCAGAATTAAGTTACACTTTTCTGTTGGCAAGGAGCTGCGATTAAATAGAATGTTTGATGACATTTACACCACCACCACCACCCCCCCAAAAGTTAACAAAACTCCTCTGTCAGCAGCAGAAAAATAAATACTTTTGTATTTTGTCTTAAACCAAAAGAAATGCAAACGTCATATCCTATACATGGGCATCTAAATGCTGATTATTTATTATTTAGACAATGGGAGCAGAGTGCATCAAATACTCAGCTTTTTATTACAGAGACATTAAATACAAAATACGCATCAGCACAGTTATCACCCACATAAATTTATACATCAAGAAATTCAAGAATGAAAGCCACAGTAGGGGTATTAAGTCAGCTAAATCACGCTGCTTATATACATTCCTGGGTATTACACAATGTTAAATTTCACAGTGTAAGTAGAATTATGTAAGGCTGCATTTATGTATACACATAGAGGGTCACTAGAGGTGAGAAGAATAGCTTCTGGAGAGAAATCTGCAGTGAATTGTTTTAATAGTATTAAGGCGTATTTCTTATATGGATAGGGCCAAACTGCTGCTGCAAGCAGAAGTGCCTTTTTGGTTTTTTGACTCCTTTTTTTCCTAATACTGTACAACCTTCAGCCAATCTGAAACATGGCTGGCTCGCAAGCATAGTGATAATTCATGCTAAGAATTCGATGACGCCGTAACATTATGATGCTACATCTCACAAACTATTATCTCGGCACACTTAAAGTAAGCTAAGTCCACTAGTAAAAGTACATGTGTATACACTAGTGCATCGCAGATATAACCACATCACCAAGTATTTACACTAAATGTATTTCATTCATAGAAGTATCAATTACAAATGTAACATAGTATTTTGTTCATCTTTCCCTCCTTTATTATGTCAAGATGTTTCATGGAACTTGCCTCATGCTATATGGATTGGAGCAGGATGAATGTCCGTGATTTGTTTTATTACTCCCACAAAAAGTATAAAAAAGAAATACTCTTTCTGAACAATGACAACCATTCTTTGATTTGAAAGTTTATCAGGATTTGGGGGACAGACAGACCTCATAGCATCCAGAAAAGGAGTACTTTTACAGTTTGATAAACCTCTTGTATTTTTTTTGGCATTGCAACTGAAAGCAGGGAGGTACTGCGTTTGGTTGTTTGGGGTTTTTTTTTACCATAGTAAGCCAAAATTTCTGTTTAATAAATTTAAGTAGATTGTTTTCCAATTAAAAACAATAATAATTACTAGCTCATGTGTGTTATTCAGAATCTCAAAAATAATGTTCACAACTCATTTGTAAATCATGATGCTTTAATGCAATAGTATATTTAATGGTAATAGTGTACAATATGAAATTCACTCCCATTTTTCTGCTGAGGAGGTCAGTGGTGATATGCTGAAAAAAAAGTGTACCATGGAGTCCAAGAATTAGTAGTGACATATGTATCAAATGTTTTGTTCTTTTTGTATTTAATGCAGTTCAAAGAGTGGAGTATGGTTGACATCCTGCTTTCAGACAGCTATCAAATGTCTGTTTGAATTCTCAGAGAGATTAAGCAGAAACATACTTACCAATAATTTTTTCCCCCTGAGAGCACTAGTGCCATCTTTAGCCTAATTTCATTTACCGCTCTTCATAAAATGGACTTGCTAGACTATAAATTTTGTCTTCTACTTTTATTCAGTTTAAATAGTATCAGCTGTGGTTTTATGCCTCACTTTTTCCCAGCATGTGGACTCACATGATGTATGCTTTTCTTTATAGCTGGAAGGGTAGTGTAGTTTATACACTGAGGTCTAAGCCACCCTTTCATTGCAAAGAAAGTTGCATATCTAATATTCAAAAGGCTACACAGATTTTCTGTCTATGTGAAACAGCTGGTTAAAGCTGAACAATTTAGCTACTTTTATACATAGGTCTTGCTTATGTTGCAATTTTCAGTAATTATCCCAGCATTGACGAGAGCCCTTGACGTGTTAACTCACGCTATATTTGAAGATCAGTGGGGACACGCCTGCTGCTTGCATTACTTGACAGTGACAGTTGCCTAGACAGAGAGAAAGGCTTAGGACTATTACAGTTTCTACTTTGTTTAGATTCTGAGCTTGCCTCCCCTGTAGAGTCAGGAGTGTCTGGTCGGCTAGGATTTTTAATGTCAGCATTGTAAGGAGGGTGGGCTTTGTTCACACTGAAACCGCTTTGTCTTCTGCTGCTGTTCTTTGGAAGAGAATTTGTTGAAGCTCCTGTACTCTCAGCCATTACTGAGCAGTTCCAAGATGAACCGATTCCATGTTGTCTTTTGAAATTGGTAATAGGATAAGTTGTATCTGGTTGCAGTGAAGTTTGAGATGACATTTCAGCAAAGCTTCTCATGCTCAAAGCTGTATCTGCATCTGGAGCAACAACAAGGAAATGTTTCTTTTCAGCTTCTTTTTGCGCATCATGCGCTTCAGTCCGAAGTTCACCAAGCAAGCCTTCATTATTATTTGCGCTAGTATTTTGAGTCTGATTGTCTACAGAATTTGTAGCTGGCCTTTTCTTTGGTGATTTATTTTCCTGATTGCGATGGGTGTAATAGCTGCTGCTTTCTGTATGGTTATTTTGCACCGACTGAAACACGGGAGGAGAATTTAGACCTGGATAGACAGCAGCATCAGTTTGCTTTTCCATTAAAAAGGTATAACTGCTAAGTGCAGAAGGAAGAGTTTTTTGAGGGGTGGTGGATATTCCCAAAGAAGAGTGCGGTATCATAGAGTATTTCTTAGATTTATTTACACAGAAATTGTCATGATCATCCTTGTTTTTATTCTGCCCACAGAGTCCCATTTTAATTTTTCGGAACCCTAGGTGGATAATTTCTAGGATATTTAAAAGCAATGATACAGTTGCTATTGATTGCATGAATAATATGAACACGGTCTTTTCTGTTGGTCTAGATACAAAGCAGTCAACCGTGTTTGGACATGGATCTCTCTGACATTTATAAAGGGGATCTAGATGAAAGCCATAAAGAAGATACTGCCCAATCATAAAACCAACTTCCACTGCAGATCTTGTGAAAATATGTATCACGTAAGTGCAGAGCAAAGAGCCTCTCAGGGGTGCTTTGTTCAGCTTTCTTTGATCCAACTGCCGGAGTTCCCTCTCTAGCCTTTTCCGATTTTCAGTCATTTCTAATTCAGTACTTTCAAGTTCCACTCTTACCTGAGCTTTCTTTTTTTGCCTCTCTTTTTCCAAAGCTCTTAGTCTGTATAAGGCATGACCCATATACACCAAGGAAGGAGAAGACACAAATATAACTTGCAAGACCCAGTATCTTATGAGAGAGATGGGAAAGGCCTCATCATAGCATACATTTCTGCAGCCAGGTTGCTCGGTATTGCATATAAATTCTGATTGCTCATCATTCCAGACATCCTCCGTTGCCACTCCAAGGACTAGCATTCGAAATATGAAGAGTATCGTTAGCCAAATCTTTCCAATAATAGTGGAATGAATGTGGACCTCCTCTAAAATGCCTCCAAGGAAATTCCAGTCTCCCATGGTTATTCTGCCATCTTAACACTAAAACATATGAGAGAAAAAGGTATCAAATATTATAAAAGCTGCAGTTTTCCCCTAACACATTACGAAAAAAAGGACACTAGGAAAAAGTATCATATCTTACATTGTAACCATAGCAACATGACTCACTGCTCATTGATAATCTGAGTATTATTATCGCTCATCTACAAGATACAGAATTGCATTACCCACCTGCGTCTAATTTGTCAGTAAAAGACATGCTGGTAAGCACATCACAATGAGGTATTAAGCACCCTCAGTCTGCATCAAATCAGTAGAAACAAAGGTGCCTGACTCGTAGTAGGATTTTAAGAGCATTGTACAGTCCGTTTAACCCATCATCCAGTGACAGTGTGAGAGTAGTACAATTATGTTTAGGGCAGTTACGAAGGCAGAGGAATAACTTCTGGTCCTCCTTTTTGGATATTCAAGCCCCACACTGCAACTGAAGATATGGTAATGTCCAATTACTGTTTTGCGGTGAAAATTTATTATACAAAGGAACTCCAGAGGGAACAGAAATTCTCACTATAACCGCATTGTTAAATTAAAAAATATGTTTAGGCGTATAATTTGGCACAGATAATTGATTTTTGTTTGCAGATGTCGACAATAAAAAAATAAACAATCACCGTAAGTGGTCTGTTTTCCTCTGATCAACCATACCTGCATTTGAAATAGAGAACAGAATGCCTAAGTGTCAAGCATTACTATCTTTGGCCCAGATTCTGAGAAAAATAAGTGGTTTATGCAAAAATTTTCTGCCATCATTTTCCTAAATGATTATCATCCAAGTACAGATAAACTGGTAATACCTCTGTCTAACTGCACATCTTGCTTTTCTTTCCCGCATTTGTTTCTTTCTCAGTTACAAGATCCTACACTGCGGACAAGATTTTTAACTCCTTTTCGGTGTTTATTCTTGTATATGGTAACAGAAATATTTTTACTTTTTATGTGTGTGGATAACTGGTATGTCTGTCATACCTTGTCACTGTATGTACAGTACTATTCAATAGAATTCAGTTATACTCTAAACAAAATAATCTGATTTTTTTTTTTTTTTTTTTTTTAGGATAAAGGCTTAACACAGTGCTTTCTGTTCAAATGGGCTTAATTTTCACGCCGTAACATAGGAATGTCATGAAATCAAATGGAAGCTGCGGTCTTATGGCCACAACACCGATGACTACAGAGGAAACTTTATGTTAAGGCAGCCTACTAAACATGAAAATACTCTTGCAAATCGGTATACAAATAGGCAAGTTAGATAAACAACTCCAAAATATATGGCAAATTAAAAACAAAACATACCTTTCTTTACAAAAATGTGTAAAATTAAAGATCTGCAGCATCCGATAAAAAGTTACAACCCCTGCCATCTTCCATCCGTGCGAGTAAATTTCATATTATAAGCAGTTTACTTTGCTACAGGAGCAAGCGATGGAGCGCAAGCTTTGCACACTGAATTTATATTTGCCAGGGATGGAGGGAGGAAAAAATCAATCTGTTGTTCCATCTGCTACCGCTCCAAGCATAATTGAATTATGATCGGTGAAAGAATGTCATTTAAAAAAAGCTAGAATGAAAAATCCGCAGCTCTAACTTTCTTTAGATTATCTTTTGCCTCTCCAACACCTTCCAAGTTTTAAGAATGTCAGCCTCAGACAAACAGAATAAAAGAAAACTCTCAGTAGCAGCAAGCAGCTTTCCTGTGCAAAAGTGAACAAGGTAAATCCTTCCTAATACTCTCTTTGTAAATTTCTGCAGTCTGATCACCTGGAACAGTTTAGCAGCACACTGCTGCTGTAAATACCAAATGGTAGTACTTTTGGCTCCTCCAAACTCACTACCTCTTCACAGACAGCATCTGCCCTTATATGATTCTGCACCTCACATTTATTCTCCTTGTGCAATCTTACTTGACATACTGACTTCTTTAAAATACCTCTGAACACGGCAACTGTTTTACACCCATCCATGTAACTCAGCATTTCTTTTTAGGAGCAAGTCCCTATCATTCCAGCCTAAGCATTGGACATACTAAAAATGTCAGTTGTTCTTCTTGATAGTGATACTTATTTATACCCTGTAAAAACAGACTAGGTGACATATGTCCCCTTTTTATCCCAGGCCTTCAGCTACCTCTCTGCATTACTTCAGCAGGAAGAATACCGAGAACCATCTGAAATATTTTCCAGTATAAAAGAGCTCATGAACTGCCCAGTCTCAAGGACTGGGAATTTTTTAGGTGTTTAGGATTGAAAGGGCCATGTATATCAATTAATATAATTGTTCATGGGTTACAACCTGCCATTGTTAACTTTTTCCTTTAAATGTCTGCCTTTCCTATTCCTTTCTTTATATCAGATGGATCATTGCAGCAGAGTCACGCTGCGACTCAGATGAATATGTGGGTTTGTTCTACTGAAGAACCTGCTTAGTTACAGTGAAAGATTTGATAAAGCTGTACTCTCTACATCCTCCCCATGTCAGCGTGCAGCAGAAGTAGAAATGGCATCCACAGTTGTACCTGTATTCCACAAACTTGCCATTTTCCTTGTTGCCCTATAGGAGGATAAAGATGAAGCCACTGGGAGAGAATAAATACTCTCTATCCTAATTACCTTTCACCAAGTTTAAAAAAGAAAGTTAAATGTGGAGGAGAAGAAAGTGGAAGAATGGTGATGGAAATTATACAGGCTAAAGGTACATAGAATCATGGAATGGCTTGGGTTGGAAGGGAACTTAAAAAACAGCCTAGTCCAAACCTTCTGCCATGGGCAGGAACATCTTTCACTAGATCAGGTTGCTCAAAGCCCCATCCAACCTAATGGGGGAGGAGCATTTGATTTTATGGGGCATTCACAACTTCTCTGGCAACCTGTTCTAGCCTGCCATCAACCCTCATCCTACATAATTTCTTCCTTTGCTTACATAAAGATTCTAAGAGTAAATGCTATCTTAAAAAGTCTGCCCTGAACTCAGGGATGGATCATAGCTTGTAAGCTAAACCAACCCATGAAAATTATTTACAAGAGCTAACAATCTACTTGAGTATTTTTAGGCCTATCGGATGGCTACAATGCATTTGAGGAACCGATGGTAGGTTGGGGAACACCCTTTGAAACACTCTAAACTTTAGGAAATGCCTGCAGAACGTGTTGAGGAGAGGGGAGGAAAGGAGACCTTGCTTTAGAACAGGAATGACGAGGAAAGCTTGTTTTGTATACAAAGATTGTCCCGGAGCCAGCATTAGCAGTGCGCAGTGACCCGGGATATGGCCTCGTTAGGCATGCCTGGTATTAATGTGTAACTCCACCGCTAGGATCGATGTGAGTAAGAAGGATAGCTAGCACTGTAACACTCTTTCAGATGATTCTGCTCAGCATCCCGCAAAAGAGTATCACTGATCTGAGTAACCTGTAAAGAATAAATAAACTTTCTCTGTGGAGAACTCTAAAAAGTTAGTAATTACCTTTTCATTTTGGTGCAGAGGATCAGTCAATAAGTCACGTCCGATTTCATAGTTAAAGGACAGCTTGCCGGGAAGTATTTGATCATTTTAGCAAGCTCTCGGCGCTTTCTGTGAAGTACTTAAAGCAGGCTTCTAAACATACTTTGCATCTATTGAGTACTTTAAGTAGCTTTCTAAGCATTTTTTCTACTATTGGTGAGAAAAACTTTTAAGTCCATTGTAGAGGTCCACAGACTCCCCACCCCACCTTCTCCAAAGATGCTGAAGCTTTGTTTGAAAATCCTAAGTTTTTTGTGAGGTAAAACTATAGTGGCTGGGGATCTACTTGTTCTGTAAAAGGTAAATGCTAAGATGAACATTTAATTATCTGCACATACTGTTCCAGGATGCATTATCTCATTTAAAATGGCATTTTGGACAAACGACGACAAATTGGTAGGGAAAATGAGCACTAATGGCAAGTTTATAGCACCAGTGCTACTCTTTACCTTAGACCAGACATGGTGCAAACTGTCACATTCACACTCACTGTGTTCAGTAACAAAATACTTAATGACATAAGGAGAGAATACTTGCATTTCTTTCAGGTCTAGAAGCTACCTCACTGACTTTTCATCAGTGGTGCGTTCACTGCTTCAGGACATGCTCTAGTGGCAGGCAAGTAGGGTATTTTGTGAGTTTTGTGGTTTTGAAGTCATGTTTGATCAGGGTATTTAGGTGTTTGGGGTTTTTTAGGTGGTTTTTTTTTTTTTTGTTATGGGTAGGGTTGGACTCAGTGATCTAGGAGGTCCTTTCCAACCATGAATATTCTGTGATTCTGCATTTGCTGCAAAATATCCCCCAAAGCTGAGTGACTATATTATGTTTTCATAGCTCGAGGTCAGACAACACAGAAATCATTCAATCATGGAAATACTCTCCAAAGATCAAGACCTTTTCATTCCTACTCGTCAATAATGTGCACTTTATGTGTACAATTGATTATTTTCTACTCTATTTGACTGTCCCACAATGGCCAGCTAGATAACTAGAGGCACAAACATCACTGATGTGTCTGTCCTACAGGCTTTCAGGGTAACATGGACTCACTCCCGTAGTTTTCTTTCAGTAGTGAAGTTAGGATCACAAGTAGAGTGCAATAATGAGAAATTTGGACAACAATACTACTCAATATTGTTTTTAGGACGGCACTGCCAAATCCAGGACTGCCAATCTGCTCCCCACGTTCCGATTGCTCATTTGTCTTTTCCCCCCTCCAGGCAGTACAGCTGCGGGACTCCTGTTGAAAAGCAAACTTCCCCTAGTTACACAAGCGACACCATTATTTAAATGGTGTGCTAAAATTTCTTTCAGCCACACATCACACCAACCAGATGACCATAACACCGGAAAGTAACAACTCAGCCGAAAAAAAAAAAAAAATTAAATCTCAAACCCACCAGAACAAAAAGGGTTTAAAAAAAAAAAAAAAAAAGGAAGCAACAGGGGAGAGAGGAGGGGAAAAAAAACCGAACGGAGGAGGACCAGAGTCACCACAGAAAACACCACACAGACCACATACAGGACTCGTGTGGGGCACGCGGATCACGGAGCGTGGCCTGAGGACCGACGACCGTAACAAAAACACTACACAAGCCGCACGCGGGGCCCTAAGCCGCAGAGCCTGAGTGCGCTCGCGGTGTCGCATGCGCATTAATACGACATCCAGCCCCGCACTCGACGCACGCGCCTTGGCAGTTATTTATTTATTATACCATGCCCACATATGCACCGACCCCAAGGTGGTAGACAAACCGCCGAGCAGGAGGAGGGCATGTAGTGCGGTGCTCAGGAAGAGGAGTCAGTAGGTCCTAATGCCTTCTGCAGGGCGTCCCCCGGATCAAGATGTGCATCAGGTTGACCTTCCGAAAATGAATAAATCCTCCTCCCCACCTCAGAGGACTACCTATAGACCCACTGGCAGGGGTGTGGAAACTGCTCCGGTGTCGGTGCGCATGCGGCCAGTACATGCACAGATGCTGAACGGTATTTTTCCACCCACGGTGGCTAACAGCGGTCATCCCCCCCATTGTGCATGCATGGGGGTCTTGAGGCACCTCTGGTGGTCGTTACTTCATCAATCTTCAGCTCCCTCATCCCATCCTTGAGATGTCCTTTCGTTGTTTGGTTCCTGATACCGCTCGCCAGACAACAAGCAAGGAGCTGGCTAAAAGCGGCTGACCGCCTGATTCCCCCGTGCACCTGCACATGCCGGATGTGGGAGCGGGACCTGTGCTCTATAGGGCAGTGCAACAACAGACAGCGGTGTGCCGGAGGGACGCAACAATGGATCAGCATGTTCCAGTACTGATACACTAGCCTAGACTAACTATGTCAACAACATCAAGGATAGTCTCCTCATTATGCACACCAATAGTTATCAAAAGGCCTAAGTTCGTAGCAGTGTCTGGGAAGATAACATTTCCCCCCTTTGAGACTCCCATAAATATGCCTTATATTAGTCTCATTTTAGAAGCTTACAAATACACTTCAAAGTACATTAGAAAGTCACACGTATGCATGCAAAGGCTAGCGAGAGTGCTATCAATCGCGGCGGGGACCGCCCGCAGCCAGCCAGGGGGGAGGAAGAGCGGTCTCCCCACCGTGGCGTAGAAAGCGTATGTGTCTCCGCTTCTTACGGACTGCCGGTCCGCTAGCTTAGTGCCTCGAGGCATGCCGGGAGATGTAGTCCCAGGGCACGGGACTTCCAGTACGCCGTGTTGGTGTCCCGGGGCATGCCGGGAGCTGTGGTCCCAGGCTACGGGGCTTCCGATACGCCATGTTGGTGTCCCGAGGTAAGCCGGGAGTTGTAGTCTCGGCGCATAGGGCTTCCCGTCAGCCATCTCAGTTACCTGGGCATGCTGGGAGTTGTAATCCCGGGGCACGGGACTTCCGGTCAGGTTATGTCTGTTCCCGGAGCATGCCGGGGGTTGTAGTCCCGGCATATGGAGCTTCTGATACGCTACCCCGGGGCCCGTCGCGAAGCATAGTTCCGGCGCACGCGGCGTCCGGTACGCCATATCCGTTCTTCGGGCATGCCGGGAAGTGTAGTCCCAGGGCACAGAACTTCCTGTACGCCATCATGCTTTCCCGGCGCATGCCGTGTCACGGGGTTTCCGGTCCGTCATGTCTGTTCTCCTGGCATGCCAGGAGGTGTAGTCCTAGGGCACGGGGTTTCTGGTCCGCCATTCCGGTGGCCTGCGTACGCCCGTGTTTTAAATAGGAAACTAAAGCACATCTCTCTGGATGATGATGATAATAATAAAATAATAATATTATTTCTATTGTACAGAGTGACCCACTTTCCTATATAGCTTAGCAGGACATCTGTCTTTTTGTAGGTACACCACAGAAAAAACGTAGCTTAGTTCCCTGCCTGGCTGCATTACTGGTGCAACGTACGCAGGTGCTGTGAAAGGCTCAGTGCTGCGAAACCTGCTGAGAGCAGCTCTCTCTGTTCTGTGCTTTGCACGATGCCCATTTCAGGCAGATGAACAACCTGGCCACTCCTCCTCTGGGTGCTTTGGTGCTGCTGGTGGCTCCCCTGACTCCTTCCTCAGGGGACCGCGAGCAGGGCCTGGGGTACATGAGCCACAGACACTGCTCGGGCAGCTCATTCTGCTCTTGGCTCTCTCTGGAGTCAGGGCTCTGCAGCTTCTTCAGCTGAGGGCAGCTCCTGAGCTGGCTTGGCTCTTTGGGCAGATGCATTTGGAGAAACAGAGGGGTCAGTTTGAGGTGAGAGGTCGGGGGGGTGGAACTGAGAGTGCTTCATGGTGGGCGCATGGAGCACTGAGGTCGGGGGGGGGGGTGTGTGTGGGTGTTTATTGTGAGCACCTTAGGGGGGGGCGGTGGAGCACCGA
>JAAGNO010015259.1:0-14716 GCA_033439905.1 Ceryle rudis
TATTGCAAGTTATTTTAAATATTGCTGTGCTGAAACGAACCTTGCTCCGGGTACGGTTAGTGTGGGAAAACAGCTGCTGTCCTACCCTTTGGTTGCTGGGGTGGGGGTTGGACGGCAAGACTGGGGCCTGGCGGGGGGCCGGCGGGGGGTAGCGGTACGGCGGGTGCTTGCCGAGGACCGGGGGGGGTGTCCAGCTTCAGTCGGGCGTGTAAAGCCTCCTCCCGTCCATTCTGACTTCGTTATTTTTTACGTCCGTTGTTTTTGATGAGAGAATTATGGTAATTTGTACTGTGCGGGAATTACTATTCAGCCCCAGCTCGCTGGGCAGCCGGAGCGGGGACCGCCGGGGAGCTGGAGTTAACCTGGTGCCACATCTGCCCGGCAGAGCGGGCACAGATGGGTACCGGCCCTGCTGCTTCTGTCTGCAGAAACATTTACTGGCGTCTCGGCCTCCTTAAGTAATTATTCCTAGCAGGTATGACTCTGCTTATAGGTTTTTTTTCTCATTGTAACTTCACTGGAACAACTTAATGATGAACGCATAGGCTAAATTTAGCCCTGGCATAAGCAGGCACAGATGCACTAACTTAGCGGAGTTATTCCTGCTGTTGCTGGGAAGGAGTTTGGTCTGTATGTAAAAATCAAGGCTACAGGACACGGAGTAGGCGCTCGTGAGAACGGATGTGGTGGTGTTGCTTTAGCACACGTGAATCCATTTATGTCCGCTGAATGCAGTGGTTCTGGGGAATGTGAAGTACTTTACAAATAGTAGGGAAATAAGATTCCCTAAAACACATGATAAAGAACTATTAGGCGTTCTACAGATAGTGGAACTGAAGCAGGAAGAGGTTAAGTGGCATCTCCTTCAAAAGCAAGGGAAAAAAAACCCTCCTGATGGATCTGAAGCCTCCAGATTTCAAATCCTGGATGGTGTCTCTGCTGTGATTCTTTTTTTTCCCCTGGTTTGTGTGGACCTTTATGATAATCCATAGTACAGCCAAGAACATAAATGAATTCCTGGTTGGACTGATGGTGCTTTTAGCCCTGTAGCCTAAGGAGCACAGGAGTTAATCTGAACTTCTGGGGTTCCATTTCAGCACCTCCCGCGGTGGGAGGTAGCTGGTACGTGTGGCAGCTCTACCAGCAGCAGTAGGACGCTGCTTTTTAGCAGCAGGATGTGAGTCTGACCATTTCCATAGTCCACTTCTGCAGGCAGGCCCCTGGCACCTTGCTTTTGGTCACCACCATATGGCAGCAAGTAATGGACTAGTTGGGTCACTGGACCAAGAAGGGTAGGTTTTTGTCCTTTTTTTGGTTATTTTTTATCAGGTCAAAGGTCAGGATGTGAATTACAGTACTTAATGACAAATATACTCTTGCTGTCCTCTTCTGCCAACTTTAACACAAGTGAAACATCTCTGAAGTCACAACTCTAGAACTCTTCCTCGATTTTTCAACCAGGTGTCTGCAGCCATGGGTTTGAGACTACTTTACCATCATTATTTCTCATTCAGCTTTCTGCTTCCACCTTGGTTTAGACATCCACTTCCAAAGCGGCTCTAAAAGACATGAGAGTATTGGAAACAATGTAGTGGTTTTGTCACAGCAGGATTCTAGTCCCTTCTCTGGAGAAAATTCTTGATGTTCTGCCTCAGTGTATTCATTCAAGAACTTGACTGCTGTATGGTAAAGCAGTGCTCTGCTGCTGTTATTGGTCAAATCCTAGCACAGCATTTACTGGAAAATGATTATTTTTTAATAGATCAGCTCAAAGATGCAAAAAGTGACAAAAAAATTGATTTTTCTATTCAGCAATCCTATTAAAAGTACATAAAGCAAGTATTGTCGGATGATTTTTTTTCTACAGCAAGTAGTTAAAACCCCTCCTACTTCCTGCATTTTTATCTCAATTTGTGTTGAATAACTGAGACTAAATATTTGAACCCAATAGCAGAGTGGTTTTTTAAGAGGTTCTTAATGTTTAAGTTTTATCCTCTATAAATAGATGATCTTAACTCATCGCTAAATTATCTTTAATTGGTATGATTAGAACTGCCAAGGAATAGTCCTGTTTAGTAGTAGAGGAAATATTACAAGTGTGAATTATAGACAGTCTGCATCATAATAAAAATGCAAAGTGCAAACTGTGATTTTAAAACCTTTAAATAACTTGTCAGAGGGAATTTAAGGAGAAATGTTTGTGGGTTTTAAGATGGCGAAGTGAGATAAGAAAACTGAAGTTTGAATATGTGAAACAGACCAAAAATAAATCTTTTTTTTTTTTTTTTCTTTTCCCCAGCAAGTAATATGCAAAGTTACTGCAAGTGTAGTACGTGTTCCCCACAACGTGGTGCATGTCTGGACGACTTCTTCCCTGAGGATGAGAAAGGAGCAAAGAGCTCCAAGAGATGACTGCTCTAAGTAGAGGCAGTTTAATCCTTCTGTACTCCGGTATCTCTGATTTGAGGGGGGGTTGATACATTACCAGTGTTTCAATAAATTGTATCTTGCTTTTTCTTTCTGGTGTGGCAGTATCAGATGCACAGATACTTTTGTTCCGACACGGTAATACTGCACTGGAAACAAGGGGTAAATCAGGGATAACTGGGGGAGGGCTGTTACCAGCTTGAGGTTACCAAGTCTTTCTAAAGTGGCTATTATTACTATAATACTGACCTGTGCTTTTTCTTTTTTGTGTTGTATGATACAAAATAGTACTAAGTTTTCACTGCTACATAATGGAGCCAATCAGCATCAGGCAGCAAACAAGAACAGGGGAAGACAGGTGAAGAGAAAGCAGTGTGGGAAGAAGCACTGGGGGAGAAAGTGTCAGGAAAAAAGGAGATTTAACACTGAGTGTGCATGCTGCTGGGGTGATTTCTATGACCAGAAGGAAAAGAAATATTCTAAGCTACATCTCAGTAAAAATTCACCCACTAGTGGGTGCAGTAGCTGCCCTTGATTTGTGATGAAGGAAACCACTGGGTCCTTTGAGGCTCCTGACAGCCAAAACAGCAGTCTACCCAAAACCAGAGAGATGTAACTGAGCCTTCCCCTACTACACCTTTTCCTCCATAGCCTCCACCCCAAACAGATGCGAGTAAGGATAAAGAAAATATGCCCTGATCGAATGAGAATGAAGTGTCTGGCCGTGGGAGAGCTCTCGGGGCTTAGACTGGCAGCGAGGGGCTGCAAATGGGATTGATTAACTGATTGATGCCTCTCTTCACAGGAACGGGACTTTTTACATATTCTCATTCATTTAAATCAAAATAATAATAATAAAAAAAAGCCACAACAACAAACCCTTCCAACTATAAAAAGGGTTTGTATCAAAGAATGATCCCACCTGAACCTGTTTGTCTCCCCAGCTAGTATAACCGGCAAGACCTAATTCTGTTTCCCTGGCGGTTCATTTCAAACCTGTGTGCTGCTGTGCTGCCTGGCATGACAATTTTGTTTTGGCTGAGGTCTGGGTACTTTACTGTATTGCCTTTGAATTAACTAAAGCAGAAAATGTAGAGTTTGAACTGGTTTTACGGTGACATTTTGTGCTTGTTAGTTGGGTATAGACAATACCTGATCCCTTCCATACTGTTTAGTTTTGAACTAGATCTCAAGCGTCACTTGCTTGAGAGGGAGGTTGTTGGCTCCACTAATCTAGAAGCTGGCCTCACTGAGGCTCAGAGGTTTGTCTTAATGGAAAAATAATTGAGATAACTACCCAAAAGGAAAATTGCTGGAAAGGCCTTTCCATGTGCAGCATTGTTTAAAAGGACACCTTTTTAGTTTCATCAACAGCCTGGTGTAGCTTGTTCCTGGAAGTTTTTAGTGACCGCAGCACCCTACCGCATGCTGTAAGCGGTGACTTTGGAGTTCAAATACTAAACTGAGAAGTAAGGAGTTGACTGAAGTCTGTTTATCTGCAGTGTTACCTGTGATGCTCTCATCCTACTCAGAATACTCCGCAGGCATTTATTTTACCCTTGCCAAAGCTCTGCAAGGTAAAGAACTGCTGGTGCCTTTTGCTGACAGGGAAAATTTCAGGAGTAAGGGTTAGAGGACTTACCAGATTGTGCTGAGAATTTATGACAGAAGAACAAACAGGGCCCAAGTTCCTAAACTGCAGAACGGTGTTTCAGCCGTATCTGACAGGTATTTTGTGGTTGTGTTGCTGATGTACTCATCTTTTTTAGTTTCATTAGAGATCTGGGATTTTAAAACGTCAGGTATTCACAGAGTCACTAAACTCTTGGGAAGGAAATGTCACCTCAGCTGCTCAGTGTTGAGGACGTGGTGTCCATGTCGCCTGTCGGATACTCAGTAGCTTATGAGGGTTCAGGTTCTTGCGTGGACTCAGTGTGCTACCTCAAGCTGTGTGAACCTCCAGCGCCATTCGTAAAGGGCTCGTGCATTTTCTCTAATTCCTGGCCTCTTTCTCCCTGCCCTCCCTCCCAAACGTCCCTGCAAATGCTGTGCTCTTTCTACTTGACAACTGTACTTTTAAGCTGGGCAGAAAACGTGTTGCCTCATGTATGAAGTTCTGCTACACCTAGAGACATGATACGGTACAAAAATAATCCACCTCTGTTAAAATCATAGCTCTGTTATGCTTTGTAGAATTAGAGTCGGGAGGTGCTTTTTAAATCCTATGGGTATGATTTCCTGCACTGTACAGGTGTGGCCTATCCCTGTTCATGCCTTCGTGGATAATAACAAGACAAAGATTTTAGTCAAGTGTAACTGCAGGGGGAAGGAGCAGAGGGAACGCTGGCTCGGTGGCAGGTGTCAGCAAGGGGCACAAAGACACCATGCCGGCGGGTGTTAGATGGCGAGCGAGAGCTGGCACAGGGCCAAGAGCCATGGCGCATCAAAAGAGGCATCTGCAAAAGGATCTGCTCAGGACCCCAATCCCTGGCTGTCACAGTGCTCCAAACTCGGTGGCAGCTGGGAGCCTCTGCCTCGCACAGAGGCTTGATGCTGTCAGTGAGGTGATTGGCAGCGTCTCTCTCCTTTCAGACTCAGCGGCCTCTGGTTCCCGCTGAGTTCGTACCAGCATGCCCCCCGTCTAATCTCAGAAATAAAAGTACAATCTGGCATGCCACACTTAAAAGGTAGCTGACCCTTTGCAGTGCTGACAATGTGGAAGAAAACGCTGAGATCATTTAAATGAATCCCACAGTCAATAACCATGCATGAGTAAAAATTATTTATCTATTCTGTAGATCACTTCATGAACTTAGATACTCTGTAGTATCTCAAACAGTTACTGGAATTTTAATTGTGATGTATGAAGCAGCTGGCTCTCTCAAAAAGCCTTGTGGACAGGTATTACTCATCTAAACAGAACTGGCTGTTCTTTGTAGAAGTATTGTTTCAAAAAAGGACAGTCAGAAATGAGTAGTTGTGTTCTACTGCGATTTATAGCTATGTAAAGCAAGCAGAATTTGCATGATAGTTCTTGATAGCTCTTCAGAAATGTATACATTATTTCATTTCAAGGATGCTAATTTCATTTCTTATTTCTCTGAACGCTGAATGAACAATAGATAAATCATAGCTCTACTGGGGTATGGATATGTAACTTCAGAGTGGAGAATAAAATTCCTACCGTAATATTAGCTAATACAGTACAAAAGAGATTTGCAAGGACTCCTTTTATTGATATAAATTCCTCCTCTAGTTAAGAGTTTGCCTATTGTCAGCTTAGTTAGACCTGCAAAATCATCTTGCATTTAGTGTGAAAGACACTCCTGAAATGACAGATAAAAATATCCCATTTTGATTGCTCTGTTATCCCAAGTATAACAAGGATCCCAAAGGATCCTGAGGCATACTGTACAAACACACACACAGATAGCTTTGCAAAATTATGCACCGTAGAAAGATTATCCTCTCCTCAAAAGCACACAGAAGATTAAGGGACACAGAGTATCTTGTAGAGACAAATTGGATGCTCCAGTGTGAGTGTTTCGCTGCTGCAGAAAATGCCAAGTGATTTGTAATGATCACTTTCTTTTTATCGTGTCTATAAGATGACACCTTTATCTTCCAGGAGAATGACAGGATAGTCTGGTACTCAGGAAAAACACAACGAACCACCAACACAGCCAGTCTGTATAACTTTTTTCTTTAGGGTTCCCAGCACAAGTACTGACGCTGGTCTAACTTAGAGGAGAAAAAAAAAAAAAAAAAAAAAAAAAAAGAAAGAAAGAGTGCAAAAACAGGGCTTAAGAAGGCATGAATGTGGCTCTCTGTGGAGAAGTGTAAAAGACAATTGCACCAATTACATGCTGGTTTTGGAACTCCACGCAGCCTAAGTCTATTGAAATATATATTTGTAAGCGGGAGTGGTGGGGAGGGAGGATGCTCTGGAATGAGGCCTGGAGCTGAAATGCTGTCGTAAAGGCAGGAGGAGGAGGAGGGAGAGCCATAAACTGGCTGCGATCCTTGGATTTAAAAAAAGGTCTGGAAACATTGTCATGCCAAAGTACGTGACACCTTTCATTCCTGTTTTTCTTTTGTCCTTACTTTTCCGTTTAATTGAAACGTTTCCTATTTATGCTACCAATTGTGGAAGCTGGGTTGGCTAAAGGCATTTTTATTTTGTTTCATTCTAGCCTGGCAAACTCTTGCTTATGCAACAGCTTATACCTTTAATAACACGAGTATAACTGCATCAGTACTGGGGAAAAAAAAAAGCCAACCAGATTTCTTAGCATCAATAAGGCCCGAGAGAACTTGCTGCAGAGCTGGGATGTGACAGGAGGCAATTTATAAGGAATTAACTCTGACAGTCACTTTTATACAGCTGATTTTCAAAGATCTAGGCACTAAAGATGTGTTAATGAGGGTATTGAGGCTTCATAATTAATTATATTAGCATCTCTTTGTTACTTTCTACAACAGTAGTGCCTGGCTGACATTTCAATAGGAGTCTGGTAGTATTCTTTGTTATTATTATCCAGGAGTACAGTTATACCTTAGCTCCCAGAGGGCAACGTTGCATGTAAATGCCTCTGTGAATTGCAAGGGCCTTTGGATCTCAGTAAAAGCCCTTGAAGGAGACCCTGCTGGAAACTGAATGGATGTCAGGAAAATTTCTCTAGTCTGGAGTCTCTCTTCAGATATGGACTCTCCTCCCCTTTCATTTCTCCCTTCTCTTCCCTCCCCCCTTCCTTGCCACTGTGCTGGTCCTTCTCACAAGGCTTAAGAACAGCAATATCCAGCACTTACTGAATGTTGAGTTCCAGACCTCTAGAGGAAGGAATACTGACCTCAGCGAAACTGTGAACAAAGTAACCTGAAAACAGGGAATATTTTCACATGCTTGAATTTTCAGAGCAATAAAAACAGTGCTGCCAGAAGGAGTCCCAGAAGTGGTGAGTCAGATAATAGATGTACAACTGCGGTGGGAGGGAAATGGTCTTTACTTTGTTTTATGCCAGACCCCCCCCCTGCCCCTTGCAAAAGCAGATGAAATTATTTTCCAGTCATACCACTGCAAAAACAAGCATGGAGTTTAAAGGTTATTTCCTTTGTGTGTTTCTGAGAGATGTTATTTTTGAATCCAAAAGGGGAAGGATGGCTTTTTGTCAGTGATCTCAAATTCTATTCTCCAAACTTTTCCGGTATCACCTGTGGTGGCAGAGCTGCTATTTTGGTTTTTGGTGTATTCCACTTGCTTGTGTTAATTTAAACAAAACTTACAAAAACCCCTGTCGCTGTTTTTTCACACCAGTTACAACTGGAACCTTGTCATGGTCAGGCTAAGTTAAGGGCACAGTTTGACAAACAGCTCTTTCTGCCTTCATGGGACCCTCTTTCTTGTGACATTGTTCATGAATCTGCATCAGGGAACCAGATCAGAGTACTAGTCTGAGCTAGAAATAAATGGGGTTTTATGGGGACTATTTCTAACTGAAATCATTTCCCTGATTCCATTTAACATGGGGCTACACAAAAAAAAAAAAAATCTGCCCTGGCCCAAGTCGGGGACAGTGGGAAGGGGAAGATGAAGACTGTGTGATGGGGAATGAATAAGCAGGAACTTCTACCAAAAATACTTTTGTCAGACTATGTCCTGAAAGACTTTACGTTCTTCTAAGGCAAAATCACCTCTCTGCTTTGTGTTCTGGCAGCACCTTGTGCAAAGGGATCACAGTTGCAGAACTCTCAGGACTCTCAGAGCTATTGTAATACCAAAAAATAATAAGTGTTCCTACAGACTGACACAATTAACCAAATTCCACTTGCAGATCTTCATTGTTGGCAACTCGTGCAGTATTTTATGTAGCTGAAGTTGGAGACTAGTTCTGTTCCTGAGTTCTCTCTCCAGCTCTAATGAGGAATAACTCTGGCATTCAGTTAACCTACCAATAAAAGAACTACTTTCCTCATAGAGCTTTTTATACTTAACTAGATTTTTTTAATGAGCTTTGACATTCTCAGATGAAAGGAATAATGTGCACAATGTATTATTATAGCCTGTATTTGATAGATCCCTACATGTTTTCCTCTTTTTTGTTTCACCTTTTCTGTCACTATATTCCTACGCAAAACTCAAGAGACACTGTAAATGTTTGAGTAATGCCAACCTGAAGCTACAGAATTGTAAATTACCTATTCGCTTTTCACCAAGCAAGGTTGTGTTTGTTTTATTTTCTGGATAGAAACAGAGGTTACTCCCCCTGAGAGTCCAAATAGTGATAGTGCCTCTACATAACAAGGGAAGTTTTTAATGATTCCCACAAAAAACCAGCTGACTCTTGGTACAGAAACAATGGATGGAATATACATGGTGTATAATTTTAGTCTCTACTGCTATTCCTGAGGGAGCAAATCCTGAAGTGTTACTCAGCTTTGTTTAGGATTCAGCAAGAGTTTTCCTGCTGTACAACTGAGGAGATGATAAATAAAGAGTTTCAGGAATTGGCCAGAACTAAAATCCTGGAAAGCAAACATTTAGAAATTGTCTTTGTAGAAATGTTGGCTTACTCTTAATTTTCCCATGATGGGAGAAGATGGAGTTATCCTAAAACTTCAGTTCAGCTGCCTTCTATATTTATAATACTGTAATTTTCATTAACTTTTATCTGTACCTATTGTGCCTCGTTAGAAATGCCCTAGCACTAGAGCTTCTGCACTAGCTGTGAGGAAGTTAGAGCCTTTCTTCAGACAGAACACCGCTGAAAGAAACTGAACTCCAGTAGCTGCTTCCCTCTGAATGACTTCAGGGCCTTCTACAAAAAAAAATTTGGTTGGCACGGATATTCCAGAATAACTCCCAGTATAAATACTGCAGTATTCCAGTTTGAAAGTGTCTTTATTTGTGATTGATCACTCTACCTAGGAATACTTCTAGTGGTCAGGTTCTCCAACAACTTCTGTTTAGAGCTTTCATTATGCAGGAGTGTGTGTAGTAAAATACAGCCCCGAGTAAACACAAAGGCAACCACAGTGTGTATCATTTAATCACCCAATGTCTTCAAATGAACATCTTGTTTTTCAGACATTTTCTGTGAAACTGTAGCTGTATTAATCTTGGTTGAAGTCTTCCGTTGCCTCAGTGCAGGATGGATTTGCTCTAATACCATCCTGAAAAACTAATAAGTTAGTATCCCTACAGCTAGCTTTTGAACATCCACTGATGCGAACACAGCAATGAAATCAAAGTATCTGTCCTTGTAACACCCTGCAGGTGCTGCAGACACTGAAGAGATAGATTTCAATCCACCGGTACATGTTTTCCAACAAAACTTTTGTACATTTCGGGTCCTATTGTGAACTCCCTGGGGAAGAGAAGATGGCTATTCATATCTGGAAGTGGTAGTAGTGCAGCTGGACAAGTTGAAGGCTAAATATTTCTGCTTTTAGAAACTGCAATTCAGTAGTTCTGGGTTTATAATGGCACCTACATATGTGTCTGTCAGCACAGTCGAGCAGTAGCTAACAGCCATGGGGCTCCATCGAAGCCAAGGACAGGACAACTCAATGCCTGAGATATTAAAACCTGAATGGAAGTCAAGAAGGGCAGAAAACTCCTCCAGCCAAATGTCCTTTTGGGACGGGGCTCTTAATTTTAGAATGCAAAATGTAACTTCAAGAGTATTTCCCAGTAAACTTCCCCTAATATTCTGGAAGGCACCGACTAGTTCAGTTCCCTACGAAATCCACAACTGTACATCTTATGTGAAAAATATTCTTAAACACCCACATATTTGAAAAGCTTATGTCTCATGCTCAGAAGTAGCTTAGTTTTCATTGACTTTGAATTTAAGATTTTTTTTTTTTAAATAATATTTTGACTGCCTCTTTGTCTCTAGTAACTGGGAACAAGCACAAGTGTTACGTGACCATCCATCTCTTCACAGATTATAATCAAGTTCTCTGTTAGGAATGTTGGTAGAGGAAAAGATAAAAATCAGGTTTAGTAACTATGTTTAATAGGAACTTCACCAAAAATAATAATAAAAAAAAAATCCAAATAGAATTACTGGATTTATTTAACTAAATACAGTTAGTCACTCCCAGTCATCTGTATTACTGAACCACCATCTTGCTTCAGAGGCAGTTATCAGCCCATAAATATTTTTATCCGAGGGTTTAAACCACAACAACTGCAAGGACACGTGGAAGATTCTTCCGTCATTATCTAACCATTCAGTTCTAATGCGAGTGCTCGACTGGGAAGGTCTGTGACTTGTGGAGATGGATAAACAGTTGGAGGGGGAGGTATTTGACCGTTTAATATATGTGCCAAACTGTCTTTCTAGGGTCATGGAGACTCGGCGATTCCTGGGGGCTGTCAAACTGATTACACACAGCCAACCAGCCGGTGCCTCTGCCTGCTGCTCAGAGTAAGCGCTGATATGCCAGTCAGACTTTACTATCTAGCACAAGCTTGAGATGTTGGGCAGCCTTCAACTCTCTGGTGTATGCAATAATTCAAAAGCTTCCAGATACTCTAAAAAATTTTGTCTCACACTCCAAGGGTGAATGTTTGTCCCTAATACAGAGCTCAAGTCTGCAAGCTCTTTGTGGAAGACGAGGCTCCCAGCATAGATGTACAATTGTGAAGCGGTCGGTTGCATTTCAGCAGTGGTAAAATGATCCTCGGTTTATATTTCTCTACAACAATTTCTGTAAGGGCTGTGAGATTCTTTGGGATGGGAGGCTATAAAAATGTAAGTTGCCATTAATTATGTTGACTTGCATGATTTTATGTATGCCCATTTTGCATTGCAGAAATACTTGGAAGGTTCTTTTTCACACATCGTTGCATTGTATTTGAGAGGATTTAGCACATTTTCTGATTTCACTTGCCAAATCAGAGGGTTGTGTTTAAAATTTACAGCTGACTTGACATTCCAGAAACTAAGCCTGATTACCAATTATCTCTCTGTCTTGTAGCAACATACCTAACTAAGGAAAGGGAGAGGGGGGGATCTGAACTTTTACATCAAGGAGCAAATATGAGATTACCTTTACAAAGAAGCTCTGTTCCTGCAGTTCTTGAGGGAAAACATGCAGTTACTGCTACCCTCTGTGTAAACTGGAAGGCCGTTAATCAAATCCCCCATGTACGCCAAATACACATAAAGGAAAACTAACGCAAATTTTCTGCATTCATCTGACAAAGTCATTGCCGTCCAGTAGGCTGCAAACATCCACCTCCCTTACTTGTCAACACCAAAGTACTCGTGCGCTGAGTTTGAAAGATGCCACATACAGCATCGTTCTGCAACTAGAACCCTGCAACCTGAAGTTCAAAGCAAAGCAGCCATACTTACTCTGTGATACAGAGCAGAGAGCTGTTGGTAATAGTGGCAGCATAGTTACTTGGACAGTATATATAGTTCAGGGAAAAATGTTACTGTTCTACTGTATTTGATGTAATGGGAGCGGAGAAATGTCTAATGAAGATGAGAGAAGGAGGACACCGTTGTCTCTAAATACATTCACACACCCCCTATATCGTAGAATTAGAACTGCACATTTTAACCCCTCCGCATTTATTCAAGGACTAAAAGTGCCTTAGAGGTTAGCTGCTGATAATGAAAAGCATTAGAAGGAAGTGAAGGGAGGTAACTGAATATTTATCCATTAAACCTCTGAGTATTTCTTATTTTTTGTTACAGGATCAGGGCTATTAAACACAGTTACATATTAGGTCAAAGCATCACATGTAACAGCAGGTAACCTGTGTAACCAGAAAGCTTTGTATCGCCTAGATACCATTTCCTTCCCCTGTAATGAAACTACAAAGGGGTTAGGGTACATACACAAGAGGAACTGATTCAGACCGAGTTGTGCTGCTACTTGTTTCTTCACAAATATTTGAGTCATGTTCCTCCTGAGCGTACACGTTAACAATGCGGCAAGAACAAACTGTAAATCAATTCAGCTGCAAAAGCTGCTGGGTGCTCTCTGCTCTGCCCTCCTAGGGCTCAACAACTACCCTAACTCAGTAGCTTAGTTTTACTTTTTTTTTTTTCTTTCTATAAAGCAAGAAGAGTGCAGAGAGGGCATCATTCTGTGAATTGTCACATTCTTTGAGCCAAGCCCCAGAAGCATGTAAGCACCTGTTGTTTTCAGACCTTTTATGAAATGTACCCAGAAGTCAGACCGCAGCTGAATTGTGTAAGTGAGGGTCTCTTCTGGAAAGCAGAAAGTGCAGGCTGTTAAAGCACTAGTACCTGGCCAGTTGGAGTGAAAGGATGTATGGCTGGAAAAGTATGGATGTTAACGTAACTTTTCTAACAGGAAGAGAACTGAGCAAGAGTTAGGACAGAAGGGCTTTTAGGAAGCTGGGAACAGCACATGACCAGCAATAAATTGAAGCAAGCAAGCAAAAAAGGAAAGTAACTGTGAAAAAACACTACTTCCTCCACCCCAAAATGAACTATTTACTTTCTCTTTTCAGATCAAAGCATAGGTTTGTATATTGTTCTCAAAATTAAATCTATTTTTGTTTATTTTCATATTAATATATAATTATTGATAATAGCTAGTTTTAGAGTAGGAGAAACAGCTCGTGGGAATGGTTTTTAGCAGTACAGCAGTTAAAATTAATGATTACTTGAAGTCAGATACATCAGTGAATCATTTTAATCGTACTTCAGGAATACCTAGTAATTCATGGATTAAACAAGGGATTCTAGTAGGGAGCAGGCAAATACCTTTTGGATCATCATGTCTGTGCTTGGAACTAGCTTTCAAACATATGGCCCGTATTTTCACATTATAGACCTTCAAATGCTAACCTAGAGAAGGACAGTATAATAGTAAACTACAGGTGAAAAAAGAGGGAAAAAAACCCAGGCAGATAAAACAGCATCGTAAAGAGACTGAAGGGGAACGGAAGGAAGAAAAGCAAGCCACACACACGAGCTCACCTTGGCTGAATGTGAAGATATCCACATTAATTGACTTTAGGAGATGCAGAGTAGGAGACAAGTTATCTCACAGTGATGAGCTTCAGGAAGACCTTGAGACATCCCTTTTGGTAAGGATTTGATAATTTACAAAGTTGCTTACCTTTTGTGCCCGGCAGTTAAGAGCGTTCATTGCTGTATGAAAGCAGAGGAGTAAGGGATGGCAGCTCCTCTCTCCTGCTGGTTGCATGGGAAGCACAATACAAATTGTGGACACGCGGCAGCAGTTGCGGGTGGCAAAGGAAGCAAGGACATAGGTGGTGGGAAGTGACAGCTGGAAATAAAAAAGAAAAAGCAATTGGGATTTGGAAGCAACAGGTGGGAACAGGAATCAGAAAGCTATAGTTAAGACTTCTGAGGAGGCAGGAACTATCTAGGCCTTGATGAGCAAGTCTATTGGAAGGACAGCTTGAAGAGAAGAAAAAAAGGAAACAAGCAGGGAGAAGCGAACTGGGAAGCAAACACAAAAGGCGAGTTCCCATTTTATCAAAGCCGTACTTGTCTCTCAGCCTGATCTATATGGCACTGTTCATCTGTGAATGCCACGCCACGTATTTTCATAGAGTGGCTCGGCTGTTACTTTAAAAGCAAACCAGAGCTGTAGCTGTGAGGCTGCAGTGAGCTCTCCCATGACAGGTGGACAGGAAGGGGACAAAAAGGGTTATTTAAAGTCGGCTTGCTCTTGGTGCAGTGGCAGGTGTGCTGGCAGACGGCTGGGCTCAATGACCTTTTAGAGTTGTGCTCCCACACTACCAGAGCCCGCTGGATGTGACTGACAGGGCCTCTGTGCCCTTAAAATGTAACGTCTTAAGTTATCGCGTCATGTTCCAGCTTAGAGAGGCAGCGCAGTGGGATGGGGGTTGCCACAACCCCTGAGCAAGGCAGGGCAGAAGCGCTACCTCTCCTCCCTCGCGCACCCTCTCCAGGCACAGGCGGTGCTGGGGCCGGTCCTGAGGAGCCACCTCTGGCAGCGGGGCTGCTCGGCGCGGCAGCCGTGCTCAGACCACTTGGACTCCGGCAGTGCCAAGTGCCGCCCTCCCAGCTACGCCCTCGGAGGGCTCCTGCCCACCCCAGAGGAGGGGAGCCCAGCGCCGCCCGCGTCTCCACACAGGGCGGGGGTGGCCGGGAGGGAACGCGCGCGCCTCGAGCGCGGCGCCTACAGGGAGAGCGCGCGACCACGTGCGCCAGGCCGCGCGCGCGCGCGCATGCGCGCTCCACCCCTCCCCACGCGCCCACCTGCGCGCGCCACCGCCCTACTCTCCCGCCTCGCCTCTCCGCAC
>JAAGNO010015260.1:4665-16101 GCA_033439905.1 Ceryle rudis
AGTGGATGATGGAAAGGCTGTGGATGTTTTCTACCTGGACTCCCATAAAGCCCTCAACACTGTTTCCCACAGCATTCTCATGACAAAACTGTTTGTCCTAGGCCTGGACGGGCGTACATTCTGCTAGTTAAAACGCTGGCTGGCTGGCTGGGCCCAGAAAAAAGTGGTGGAATTAAATCCAGCTGGCAGCCAGTCACAAGTGACCTTCCTTGGGGCTCAGTATTGGGGCCACATCTGTTTAACATCTTTATCAATGATTTGGATGAGGGGATTGAGAGCACCCTCAGTAATTTTACAGACAACACCAAGTTGGGTGGGAGTGTTGATCTGCTTGAGGACTTGGTAGAGCAGGTTTATTGGTTGGACTTGATGATCTTAAAGGTCTTTTCAAACCTTGATGATTCTATGATTCTGTGATTCTATGAAATATTATTTACCTTTCATATAAATGTATCAAGATACCTAACATTTTGACAGCAATTTAATTTTTCTGTGCACAAGATAGATACTTAAAATTTGTTTCCATATTTCTCTTTTTTTTTCCCATGAAATTGCTTCTCAAGATTTTAAGTTCTGTCCTTTTTTTTGTTGACATTAAAAATAGTGTTTTGATAAAATCAGTCTGTGTATGAAAACCAGATATGTGAAGCTGAATATGGAACAAGACTGTGAGGGAAGGAGACACATTAGGGAAAGCACAGCCTACTTTTTGTTGAGAGTTGTTTTATTCAAGTTGTAGCTGATGATCTGTGTTATATACAATTTTATTTTTGTTTATACTAGAAAAGATCCTTGGCAAACACTTTACCTCAATTACCCATTTGCTCCATTTTAATAAAAGTTTTAATCACTTCCTCTGTACTCAACATCATAATTTCTGAGTTGTTCCAATGAAGATTGTTATATTGCTCCGTTTTCAGGGGGAAAAAAAAAAATGGAAAGGCACAATTACTAATTTGTACACATTACTAGGAGCTGAGGAACAAGTGAAAAAGGAATGTGAAGGTCTGTAGTGAAGGATGTGTCTCCGTCTTTCACTTGTCCGTCTTTCATGAGTTCAAGATTGGATGTGTTCCACAAACATTAATGTAGTTTGGAAAACTTTCAGAGCAAGTTGACAGGTTCAGCATGGATGGTCTATACTGATGTCAGTAAGTCCATCAGGTGTTGCTCAGCCCACTTTTGTCACATTGTAATGAGTCTGAATCCTTTAGATTATTGTAAAAAGTACTTCTAACTGAAATAAACATCCCTTTCCTTAACTTTTGAGCTACTTGTTTATCACCATGGATAAAAATAACTCTTCATATAGCTCTTGACTAAGTGACTTTCAGAAGACCCTTGACAAAAGTGTATGGTTTCCCTGAGAGCAGATGTAGGCTTATGTGTGCACTGCATGGTATACTCTTGGCCGTCATTGAAGCTTATGTAATCTTAGCATGAATGTGCTTGTATTTTTTTTTTTTCCTCACTTTACCAATTGAATTATGTTTCCTAACTTTGTCATTGTGTCTGAACCCTTGCTTTCCTTCTGAACACAAGTGAAGGAAATAGGGTTACTAAACACTGGGACATGCAGTGCTCCACAGAGCTCAGCATCTGCAAGTTCAGTCACAGAAGGGTAATGACTACAGGTTATTTCCTGTATGTTTTTTTTTAAGTCTCAGAGTTGGAACACCTCTATCTAAGTCTATTAGATTTCTTTTCCTGGCATAACATTTATAATACCTCCCATGTTACCACAAAAAGAACAAGAAAGAGGATCGTGGCAACGTTAAATAATCATGTTGTTCTTAATTTACTCTGATGTGCATATGTGCTTTAATAATGATACTTAATCAAATAGCATCCTGAAACTGAGAATTTTGAAACTCTGTGTACTTTGATGTATTTCTTGTCTACAGAGTGACATTTTTAAATTAAGCTATTACATAGCTTTGAATGGAAAAAATATGGCTTTTCAATGGACATCAGAATTCTGAAGGCTGATACTTAAATTAATGTATGGTAGAATGCATACACTGTAAACAGATCCTAAAATGGTGTTAAATCTTCTTTCTGCTGGTATTTTTCTTTTTTACCAGTAGTTTTAATTTGCATGTACTATGCAGCCTGTTTTTAGTTAAACTTAACTTGATTTAAGACCAATGCACATATTTCCAGTTATGGTGGGTTTTTTTTGGTTTAACCTTTTCATTTTCATGATAGCTGCAAAATATTCCCGGTGTTTTGTGCTGTTATCCCTCTTCTTGGGTGGTTACTTTAGTATATTTTGTTTTGAGGTGGTCCACACATATTACGGTGTTGTCTCAAACAGTGCCTTTTGTTTTATAGTGATACAGCACTATACTTCAGCTGAGATAGAGCTGAACGCTTTAAGTGAAGAGATAATTACCTTCCTAACCATTTATCTTTTAAAAGGCTCTGGTCAATGTTGGTGGGCTGAAGACTTACCTACCTCTTCTTTTTTTTTTTTTTTTTTTTTTTTTTTTTCCCCTACTTCTCTGCAAGGATAGGTGTTGCTTTGATTTAGCTAGCAGTGATATTATCCAGGACCTCCCTGCTTATCTGTCAGCTGCTGACACTTTCTGAGCAGACCAGTCTGCAGGAATCAGTCTGGGTTTGAAAGCACAAGTTGGGGCAGGACCTTTTTTTAGAGAGGAGGGAATTCCAGACTCAAATCTTCTGTTTCCATTTGCCAGGATCCATCATAACCAAATTTTTAGATTTGAAAGGTGTGGTAAGATGATGGTGATTCCTTGTTTGCCATTATTACTTGATATTGAACACAATACTGTGAACATGATTTTCTTTCTTTTGCTTCAGGTTGATCTTTGTGTCTTCTTTTTCCCCCTTTTGCTTTTAAAAAACAGAAAGTACATTTTTGTCTTCCTTCCAGTTTCTAAGGGAAAGAATATTTTTCTGTTTAAACCAGGAAGAAGATCTTGCTCCCTGAATCAGCTGTCTTCAGCCTCTGGTTTCGCCACTTACCAAGCCTAGAAAAAGCTACATTATATCTTTTAGATGAGCTGTCTTCCATTCAACTGAATTCATTAGAAGAAGTGGCTTGTGTCATAAAAGACTCATTACTGGTATGTGTAACATGTAATAAATTTGATACTGTTCTTTCATGCTTTGGAAGTGACAGAGTTTCCAAATATGTCAGCATATTTGAGGGAAGTGGCTGCCATGTGTCATACAATTTGCTAATGCAAAGGCAAATCACAAGTCTTACAAATTCCACTAAGTTTTTAGGGTTTACACTGAATTGGTAGGAGAGAAAAAAGATTTTATCCGGTGAGGAAGAATGGATAAAGAGAGGAGAAATTGGCTGGTGGGGGTGCCGAGTACCTAAAATTATTAACTTTGTCCAGGGTGGAATTGAATCTGTTTTCACTTCAAGCTCTGTGCTCTTGGGAATTTAGCGGTTTAAACAATTAAAATTCCTTGTAGATTATTTTATTATGGACTGCTTAGTTGCTTGGGTTTGTTTGCAAACCTGAGCAAAATTCTTAATACAAAGCACTTGCTAAACTGTATTTTTTTCTTTGTTTTCAAATGCTGTGTTACACAGTGCACCAAAAATCTTTTCTATGAGAAAACATGACACGATACCTTTTCCAAAAAAAGGAGCTAGTTTTCAACACAAAATATAAATTCAATTGTTAATTACAGTGTGCAATAGCATGTGTGCTCTGCACTTAAATTATGTATTTCATAAAATGAATAGAACTAAAAATGGCCTGTGGTATCTTATTTTCAGCCGATGAAATGGCTAACAAAGAATGTATTCTAGATAAGAAAAGAGTGATAACTTTAAATAGTCTTCCTTTTTAATTGAATCTGTAAATTTCTATTTTAGGGATCCATTATAATACTTGCAAATCTTGTAAATGTTTGACATCAACAACAATTCATATGTCATCTGGAGATCAACGTATTCCAGAATACAAGGCTATATATAAGGCCTGTGCCTGATTTTGCTGTGTCAGATATACTGTGAGTTGAATACAGTATATGATACCACATGTGGCTGAGGAACAAAACTGAAATATCTAGGTTCTGTATAAAAAGAAGTAAAACCTTTGGTTTAGTTATTGGTTTATTGTTTATTGATGTCCATATCTACCTTATCTTTGCATCCTGGTCCCTGAAAAGAATGAACATTACTGTGTTAGTATGCTTACGTTGCTGTTACTTACCTCTGCTCCGAAGACTTTATGATTTCAAAATAAGATATTCACAGAGTGGAAAGACCAGTGCAGCAGCTTTGAATGCTGGTTTAGAGAGGACATCCTGTGGACAAGGAGGGAAATGAATGGAGAGAGGGAGCTGTTGGAAGATGGATATTGTTGATTGATAGATAAGAGGGAGGATAAATAAATGGGAGATGACATACCAATTAAAAGCAACAGGATGAGAAGCTTCAGAAAGGCGGTATAGAAGGAAAAGATTTGATCCAGAAATTGTATTCTGATATACTTAATGATATTTTCTATAACTTCTTTATGGTACTATAAATATACTTGCGTGATATCGGGGAGCACTGTGAATCCAAAAGTATGATTAATTTGTTCTGCCTGTAAGATATTTGAGTATTTGTTTAGGAATATGGGTATGCATTTTTTGGCAGTGATATAATGGTATTTGTAGGATGTGACCTCTGTTGGCCTTACAGATATGGTAATAAAAAATGGAATCATGAGACAAAACATTTTTTCTATTTGGAAGAAAGTCTATGAAGTACAAATAGAAATATGTTAGTGATTTGATCATTGTATATTATAAGAACTAAATTTAAATAAGCTCTTACACAATTTTATTATCAGAGTCATTTATCTAAATAGAATATCTTGATATAGTAACCAAAGTGTACATAAACCTCATAGAGATCTATGGTACCCAGATAGGTGTAAACCACCATACTTCTGTTATGAAAGAAACTTGATATGCAATACTATTTTATTTTAATTCCAAGAGTAACTGTAGTATGGTGGTTGACTAACTTCTGTTTTATATGCTATTAGGGTTGCGGTTCAGGGCTAAACTAGAGTTAATGCTGGAAATTCTGTAGTTTTTCAGAAGTAATAAAAACAAGTGAAGTGAGCATCACAAATGGTCTTTTAGCTTGTTCAGAAGCTAAGTGGATAAGTGGATGTCTTACTTTCTTAAAGTAACTTTAAGGTTTGTATGTGTGTGTTAACAATTAGAATTTAAATAAATACACATACTAGAATTTTATGCTTTGCCAGAAATGCATAGATACGTAAATACACAGATTTTTAAAGCACTGGTATGTAAAAAAATATTTGAATGCATAATTATAGTAAGTGTTCAGTTCTTAGGTAGCTTTTCAAAGTAGCTTTATTTCTTTCAAAGTTATGTGGCAAGAGAAGTGCAATAGGTTGAGAGGGTTTGCAACTTGTCAGCTTCTCTTTTATAGACCATCTGTTAGTGCTGTGTTTTGGTTTTCCACCTTGTCAGCTTTCCCAGCATTGAAATTATGTTGTGCTCTGCAGCTAAAGCTCTATCTGTGGGGTCTCCCTCTCTTGTTATTTTTGCTTCAGCATTACAGAGCAAATACAGTTTTAGTCGATGATCTGGTGACTCTTGTATTGCCTGACAGGATACCAAGCTGGAGACTGTTCTGGTTCCCATGCCCCCGCACTGCCCTCTTGCTGTGCCTTATCCTCAAGTTTTGAGTCTAGCTCGATCCACGATCACCTTTCATTGGGAGCTATGCCAAAGAAATGGGCATTAAGTAGGAAGAAAGGAGGAAGGATACAGAGAGAAAATGAGAAGCTTTTTGCCTTGTTGTAATACATTCCAGATAAGTTCTGGTCAGTTCCCACAGTATTGCCAGTCTTCAAAGCCTGTGTTTTGAAACAGTGCACGCTAATTTATTCATAATGTTGATGAATTAAGGAGCTTTTTAAATCTCTGTGAAAAGATGTTTGTGCTTTCAATAGAAGTGTATCCTTCAAAATAAAAATACATTTGGCACTTGGTATAAGAAAAAAAATGTAGTGACATTTCTTATATTTAACTGATAAATATAAAATTCAGGAATACAAGTAAATATACAATTTGGAAATATACACAATATTTGAAATATAGCAGTGTAGTAGTTTCTTAAAGCTAGATGTGTTTAGCTGTAGAACTATTACGGCAAATTAATTCCATGTGAGTCTGGAAGTCAAGAGAAATGATATTTGTTACCTTAACTCTGTTGCTGTGTGATCCTGGGAACAATCTGTTTCCCTGTGTTTACTCTTACTTGATGTTGTTACAAAGCATTCTGTGATGTGAATAAAATGCAATATATGAATATTAGTCTATTCCTCTTTGTGCCGTTTACTTGCACCCTGTAGATACAAATGTATTTTTCTTAATCCTTTATTCAGGTCTGGCTTTATATTGCAAATTGTTGTTTAGGATTCTTCTTTCTGATAATACAGGTACAAAAATAGTGTAGTTCTACAGAACTTGTGTATGTAATGCTTTATGTTACAATATGTTTTTCCTATTTCTTTCCAAAATCCCTGTGGTTTTGTGTTTCTTTTTTGTTATGAAGAGGCACACATTCTTAAAATACGTAGTGATAATAATATCACACATGCAGCTCCAATTGCCTGTATTTGGATCTTTTTGGTTTAGCATGTGTTGTGCTGTATGTATTGGGCATGTTTCTCTGGCAGATGGTATGTTACAGGTTTTCTGAGCTTTCTGTAAAAATGTTGCATAGTCACAGGCAAGATTATTAAAATCTAATATGCCTTTTTATTTAAAAAAATAAGGAGATAATGTCAACAACATGAAAAACCTATAGAGAATCCCTTCTGAAATCTGTACTCCCTCCAAAACTCTGGAATTGCTGCTGGCCAGAGCAGAGTTGTGTTGCCTTTTGTAGTCCTGCTACACAACAGACACATCTTCAAATTGCCTTGGATACTTTTGTGCTATGATAGTATTATTACTTTGAGTGCTTGCAAATTAATTCCATGCAGTTCATTGATCAAAATATTAGGGGATTAGGTGACAGTGGGATTTGGTGTGAATTTTTTTTTTTTCCCCTTTTGAATACCAATGATGAAATTTCATTAGTGAAGATAAAATACTAGGAGCTATTAACCATGATTTCTTGTAGTGAGTACTGTAGACTAGTGCTATCTGGCAGGAAAAGGTGGGTTTTGCATTGTTGCATACAACACATGTATTTTGGTCATGTTCAAAAGAACTATGATTTGCTTTTACTATGTGTGGCAACGTGCTGATGGACCCTTTCTAGTTTTTATTCGTCTTGTCTTAATCAACAACAGGTTTGGGATGTCATCACAGAAGTATGTGTGCAAAGGTAGAGTGTCTGAAAAGACAGCAGAGGAATCACTGAATTCAACCATTTAGCACACAGGACTGAGAAACATATTTCTCACTTTCACTATTTCCGCAGACTTGCAGAATGGTTGGGGTTGGAAGGCACCTCTGGATATCATCTAGTGCAAGTTTTCCTTTCGAAAAAAAGAGATGAACGTGTGTCTTTTTTGTCTCATCCAGCCAAATTTTTCTCTCTATAGTAGTGGAAGTGTGGAGACCAGCCTTGCATCAAGCTGCATGCTGTTCTTCGCACATCCAAAGGGCCGGCTGTGAGTACGGTCGGACACTAGATGGCACACGTTCAACAGGACAGCTTAGCTACAGCCGTGGGATAGAACGTGAAAATGAGGCGCCTCCTACTACTCCCAGTATGGCGAAGACAAGCGTGAGAAACAAGGAGCTTTTCTAGACAGTTTGCACTGAAATTTGTCTCTTTTATTTTCTGACGTTATTATATAGGGATCATATAGAGTAAAGTTCTCATTCTGCCTCTGTGGAATAAAAAAGAAAAAAAGGTCTACTTGGTACTTTTTAGCATGAAACAAACACATAAAAGTTCATTTTGGAATAGTGCATTGGGCATTCAAGCTGTTATAACTAATGCCATTTATAAACACTATTCCTTCTGTGCATCCTTAAGTTTATAGAATGCACTTAATTTAACATGCATTACTCTGTCTCATTCAAGAGCTATATTCTGATCAAATCTTCAGATGCTAATTTCAGAAACTCAAAGCATGAATTTGGTTTTTAACTTAGGCAAATATACTCTGGGGAATGTGTAAGTAGTTTTTTATTCTTGGTGCTCCTAGAAAAGCCTAATAAATCCCAGAATTGCATATGGGATTAGAAAGTAGTATTTTTACTAGTGATGCTTAATATAACAACAAATGTTCTTTTTCTTGTTGTTATTTTTCTTGTTGTTACTGTAGCATGATAAAAAACCTCCATAATTTAAAAACAAACAAACAAACAAAAAACAATTGGGTGCACTGAGATATTTAGCTTGTACTAACAACTCTGAATAATACTGTGAAAAAAATGTCTTGGACCAAAATGTGTGTGGTAATATTAAAGACAAAGGAAATAAAGTAAATTTAATTTCTGGAATCTAATTTTGAAGATGGAGCACACATCCGAAAGGGATTATGTGAAAAGAGGAGAGAAAAGTTTTTTGTAAATCTGCTCCCTGTCTCTTGCCTCTGTCAATTGCGTGCAACAACCTCTTCTTTCTGTCTGCCACCTCTAGTATTTTTTTAGTGATCATTGCCATAAACAGTGTGGGATCCCAGGTGTTTGCATTTATCAGCTGTTTAGCCTGTTCGGTTTTGCTATGGATCTCTAACCATGACTTTGACATAGATACTTTGAAGAACATAAACTTAAGAAAATCTGAGGGCTTAATAAGTGTAATAACATCCATGAGTTAAGATGTAAATTATATAGTGGCAGCTGATTTGTTTCTTATCAATGATTAATTTTCTTTCACTTGTTTATCAACAGCCACAAGCAGCAAGCCATCCTGCCATTTTCAGAATTGTTAATGAAATTTTCAAGTAAGTTTTGAACTTACAGTGGGAAATGTTTCAAATGATCAGTTTAAACATTAAGGCTTTCTTCATTAGATGAAGAAGTATTATAGTATGGGATGTATTATAATTTCAGAATGTCTTTTTCTTTACCAGTATGCCTTTGTGACCTCTTGTCTGTAAAATAGTGCAAATAATGAAAAATGTTAAAAATTTTGTGAACTTTACATAAAAATTACAATATCATAATCATTAATACAGTTGGATACATTGTATTTTAGTCTTTAAAATTTATAATTTACTTTGTACTTCAGTAGAGATTTGTAGTTGAAATATGATTTTGAGGTCAAAATTATAAATGCTGAAATGCCTTGGCCTATGCCAGTGTGAAGATGGAATTTAACTAAGATATTTGTATTCTACCGTTGTAGCCTCCCTTTACATTATGCTAAAAAGTCTTCAGGATTTATATCAGATATGCTTTTAATGGCTTTAAATTATTGGTCTGCCTGTTAATAATGAGTTTGGTTTTGAATGCATCAAGATTATTTTTAAGCAATATATATTGTTTACCACATGGAGGCTTCTAGTCTTTTTTATCACAGTTTTGATACAACAATAATGTATTTAGTGACTGACATGTATCTAGATAATCTTGAGTTTCTCTGTACTAATTCTTGTATTTATATTAGTGATTATATTTCCAGTAGTTTTGTGAAATTTCTCTATTACAGTAATGTGTTAGCTGTTCTTCTAGATCATTGAGGAAGGAGCAAAACTGTTCTCTAATAAAAAACCATCTCAGTGGCAGCTTATTTGGGGCATTTTTTTCTCCTAGCTATTACAAGTCGGTCAAATAAGAGAATGAAAATTACACTTCACTGGCCATGTGGTTTTTTGCTCCATTTGCTCAAGGTTACATTGTGCCCTATGGAAGGCCAGTTAAAGTGTTTACCTTCTTGAACCTCCAGAGTGGATTGTATGATTTCACCATTGAAAGCACACTGAAATGCATTGGCCTGTAATTAAATCTGTAGCAATTACTGATCTGAAGTATGCCTTTGGTATGCACTCATTTCTGTTTGTGCTGCTGATTCATTGCTTAATGACCTCTAAGGAGTCACAGGGAGTCAACAGCAGCTGTATTATTTAAGTTCAGTCGCCTTGTGTAGTTTTTTAAATAGGTAACTTTCAAATTTGATTAAAAAGTTTTTTTGTTTGTTTTCCTGGCTCCAGCAGTAGTGTTATGTTGCACAGTTTAAGTCAAGAGGGTTTTGTTTTGTTTTGTTTTCTTCAGGTACCATATCCCAGGAGATGGTACTAGATTGTACTTTCTCTCCAATGTGAGATGGCCTATGGGAAGCGGTCCCAGAAAGCACTAACGTATGCTTTACTGTAGGCATGGGTATGGTTGCTCTGAACCCAATAAGACTGCTCAGGTGCCAAAATTGCCAAATAAAATTGTGGTACTTTCTTTTATAATTTTACATTTTTCCACTATTGGTAGGGTAAATTTTGTTTCTCTGCATGTATATTGTATATGCTTACTAAATCTAGGTTATTTGCAGGAGTTGCACATGCCTTTTTTTAAGTAAAAATGACATTAAAAAAACCTGCAAAGTTTGTATTTCTGTCAGTTTCCACACTGGCATAATGAGTCTGCACACAGCTTGAATCTACAAAGAATCATACAAAGAATGTACCTTTTTATTCTTCATTTCAGTTAACAATGGTTTGACAGGCAGACTAATTATCTGATCTGTCATCTTACTTTCCAATGCTTAGGAGTGCACTGCTGGAAACTGATGGAACTTCAGAAGTCATGACCATAATACAAGTGTTTACACAGCTCTTCCTTCAGGCTCTTCAGAATGAAAACAATCAGGTTAGTTAAGATTTATTTCTTAATGTTTCTTTTCAGTGAGAAGATATAATATTTCACAGGGAAAGAGCAATTCTACTGTTAAGAATGATGACTGAATATAATGAGCTAAATAATATCATCTCTCTACACCTGTATATACATGCCAAAATTCAGTGCAAACATTTTCACCTGTGAATCAAACTATAGGGAAAAATCAGTAAGAGCAATTTACCTGAATTTACCATGGAGTAAACCTGCAAACTAAAATGTGATTTTCACAGGGGCAGTTCCCCTAGTGCTGAAGTTTCTGCCTGTGTAGTGGACATGTACGTGACTGTCCATGAAAAATTTTAGATGTGGTTTTCTATTGCAGTAGAAGGTTTCTGATAGTTGAAACAGAGGTAATAGTCCCATCCCCATTCAACCCAAAAATTCTAATTAGGATATAAAATAGTAAGACTTGTCTGTTCAGAATGTATAAGACACAGAATACATACTGTTTTCAATTTCTGGTGTTCAACAGTGGCCTCTCAGAAATTTTTTCTCAGTCTAAAGTTTCAAATTTCCCAGCTTCATGTTTCTTCTTCAGCACAGATTTTTATACAGGTCTTACCAAACTTAATTAAGTATAATTACTTTTGTATGTATTAATTTAAACAGGAGAAAGAT
>JAAGNO010015260.1:19156-29392 GCA_033439905.1 Ceryle rudis
CATAGCCCCCATTGATAAAACAGGATACCCAGTGAGCATAAGCTACTGGGAGAGTAGGCCTCTTCCACTGAACATGGCATTTTTTTCCTCCCTTGTAGTTAGTTCTTATCCATTTCCAATGAAAAAAAAAATATATAGATAGATTCAGATTACATAAGCTATATTGGAAAGTTGGACTAGCTTCTTGAGAATAAAAACTAATTATCCAGATGTTTTTCCTTGGCATTTATTTATTTTAAAAATTGCAATTGAGTATCAGTTATTTTGCAGAATCAGTACCAAACCAAGCCTGAACTATCAAGATGTTACCATGCCTTACATCAGCGTATAAACCAGTCATTTGCCTAAACCAACAAAGAACAACTAAAATTGTACAGGATAGGTCAGAGACTAATGTTTTTGGTCATGGGACTTTAAGCATGTGATACATGATTCAGTAAGTGTGGATCGTGTCTATGAGGTAATGCACTCAAACTAGCATACTAATGTCAGCTGCAGAACACGAACTTGGCATGCACAAATTAATGTGCATGGCAGATGATGTGAGCCCATGCTACACTCATTTACATGGTTACTCTTCAGGGCTGCATCTGATCTGGGAACCAGTGATAAATGCTTGAGAGAAAGTATTGCTTTTCAAAACCACCTCTGAACAATGGCCAGTTGTTGGAGTCTGGCTTACTCAAATCAAGGCAGTCAAAAGGTTGAATATAAACCACATTGAGGTGCCAGTCTGACTTCATTTGGACAGCACCCAGAAGCACTCACACATTAAGTTACATACAGAACATGTTTAAATAAGCAGCAGCTCAACACCTGTCAGCTGCTACACTTGAATTAGCACTTAAATTTAGAGCAGGAGAGTCTTTTTTAAGTGCAACTTCATTGTCTGGACTTACCACATACAGGTTTGGATCACAGAGCAAATTGAAGGCATGTAAACCAGATTTCTTTCAGAGGAAAGTAAACCAGACCAGAAGGCATGCTCCAAATGCCCAACAAAGTACCATAGCATCTACAGATCTGAGGCAAGTACTAGCTCTTCAGACAGTTTTGAGACAACTGCATAGTAGGGATATTTGGGCCAACTAAGCAAATCAGATTGCATCTGACATAAACCCCCGAACCATGCTTAGTCTAATGTAGGGACTTCAGCAATATCCACTTTGATCTACTGAGCTGCTGCCAGTAATGTGCTGAGTCACTTCCTCATGCAGATGAGTATAACCAAACCAAAACAGTAGAGATGGGATCAAAGGACATTAACGTCTTTCATGTAGATCTAAAGGTGGACCTTAGCAGACACAGTGACTGAGCTCAGGAATGATTTAATTATACAGACATGCAGTTATGCTAGCACGCATAACCATGCACAGATTGGTCAACTGACCTACTGGAGCTGCATATGTTGGAATAGAGTCTACCCACACTATGATAAAACTTAGTGTAGATCTGGCTTCTGGAACCATAAAACAGCTATGTGTGGTTCAGTTCTACAGTTAAATGACAAGAACATGAGGATAATTACCAATTTCCTAGCCTAAGTGTTCCTCCTAATTACAAACTGTCTGTGTCCTGAGGGATGCTGTTCTCTAACTTGTGTATTAAACAGCACTTGACTGGGGCTTCACTGCCACAGTGTGAATAAGGAATAGTAAATCACATCAAAAATACTTGTGGATTGAAAAGGGCATCTGTTGATAAATAAGAATGAAACAAAGAGCTCTGGAAAATCTTATACTTCTTGAGGATGCTTCCCTTCATGAATTAAGCATTACTATACTATATTTCTTGCAGAGAAGGATGGGAGTCACCCATGGTGTTATGCATTTGAGACAAAATTGTACCCAAAAATTCAGTAATCAGGACTGACATAAAAATCTACTTATTTCTCCTATTTCCCATCTATTTCAGTTGTATGCATTTACCTGTGTGTCATTTAGTGGACAGAGTTTTAAATATATTTCAAGGTAAGGTGAACATAAAGCAGGGAAAACTCCGCTCTCAAAAAGGACAGTCTGACAAACTGACTGAAAAGGGCTATATTACCAGGGAAGCCAAACTTCACATACAGGTTGCTATGTGCCACCTCCAAGTGTACTTATCTCAAATGCCATTGCTTTGATGAAATAATAATTTCCTACTAGTGACTATTGAAATGTGAGAGACTACTGGCCTAATCTTTACCTGGTACTCAGTGCCAGTTTTCAGCCTCAGTGGGTCTACTCACAATAGTATGGCTTTAGAGGTTCGTAATCAGTATCACTATTTTTTCAACAGCAAAGAGCAGCAGCTTCAGGGAGAGTTATAATTTCAAACAACTACAGTAATGAAATAATCACCTGACAAAAAGTAAAGGGGGGGAAAAATGCATTAGCAAATCTGAAATGTAATATTTAGTTTAGCTATTTTTGACCATTCTTTAAAGAATAGCCCCTTTGTGTTCGGTTTCTACGATTATACTGCAAATCCAACATGAATATTGGTGCCATTTGATCAGAATTGTAACTTCCCGATATATTTTGACTGTTCAACCATAGGAAACAGTTAAAAAAAATAGACTCAACACTGGAAAGTTCTTGATTTTGTTAGATATAGTATCTAACACAGATGAATCATATCTGCAAAATAGTGATTAAAAAGCTCAGTCTGTACTGTTTATTTGCAATTAAGAAGCAGAAAAATAAGTTTCCAAAGAGATTTTGCTGTAGTTATTGTTATTTTTCTCCCTTTAATGTACTAATCTAGCACACATTTGCATCACTGTTAAGAGTTTGAGGCGGCAGTATAAGCTGAGTCTAATTAGGCAGGGAAAACAATATTGGAGCAGCCAATGGTGTTACTTCAGACAAACATTGTGAAAAATTACCCGTGTTTGACCTGATATCTTAATTTTTCTTATTTCAGGACAATGTTGATTCTACTGCAGCTTCTCTTATAGAAATGTATTCTGTAAGATTTGTGCTTTTATATGTATTCTAATAACTGAACAAACCTACACAATTTTTCATTTTTACATTCAAGAAGTTCCAAATAATGTTTTCTATTTAATTACTGGATATTGTGGCAGTAGAGGTCTTGTTGGAGATTAGTTAATGATAAACTGCTAACTAATTAATTGATACTTTACAGCTTTTTGGACAGTACACCACTTAACTGATTAATGCCTCAATCATTAAAAATGTATTTGTAATAACAAGACTAACAGTCACTGAAAATAAGTCCTACAAGCAGTAAGGGCAGTCTAATCTAAAATATCAGAAACAGCAGTTATTATCCACCATCTCAAATGAACACTTAATAACCTGGAACTAAATCCCTTCAGGCACCATTTATGATATGTACACACTTCTGCTGCAGTGATGACAAATACTGCATTTTTTCAGAACTAATGACCCCTCTATAATATGTACTGGGGGCTGACAATAATGTGGAATGGGTCTGTCAACAAACTAGCAGAGTGTAGCCATGTTTGAAAAGTTTTATGCTGAAACCACAGGCAAATTGCAGTATTTCCAACACATAATAAGCCCCTCTGGAGCCGTATCAAAATTCTGTAGCATGTGTTCGGTCAAGACAGTTTCTGCATATGGTTTGTTTATTTTTGGTTTGGTTACCTTTGGCCATTACAGATAATTAGGAGCAATACTTGAAAAAAATTAATATGTAACACTTCGCTGTGTTCTGACAAAATACTAGCCTCTTATGGGATGTTTTATTGCTTTAATCGGTGGATGCACTAAAGAATATCCTCTTTATCTCAAAACCAAAACTTTTTTTTTCTTTTGTATCCCTAGGCACCTCTGAAGATCTCAGAGTAGATATAGGTGTATGTTACAGCTTTACTGCAGGGATTTTGACAGCGTTTATTCAATATATCACTACAAAGGATGCAGAAATTAAACATACCTTCATCTGCATTGGTTGCTGTATTTACAGTTTTAATATGGACACTGTCATTACATATCCTGGAATCACTAGGGGAAAGGGCCAGTCCTGATGACAAGGCAGCATCTCTCCCACCAGGCTAGTAATTGAAATATTGACTAGCCCAAATACTGCTAGATTTGAGCAATTGTTTTCAACAAAAGCCAGTAGATTTGAGCAGGTAGCTGCCTGGTTCCATCACTGCTGTCTTCTCCTTCAGGTACCTCCTTACCTGGAATCCCTGGCACTCAGTTGTAAAGGTTCCTATCCAAGTGCAAATTATCCTGGCTGACAGTCCTCAACGCACCTTAAGAAAGTCTGGTATTTCTGTTGGCAAATAGGCAACAAGAATTCACACCTAGGCTGCAAGATTTTTCAACAGACCGTTGTCCCACATCTGGATTCTTTACCCAGCGTGCAAAAAACAATCAACACATAGAGTTGAGATACTTGGTTTACTCCAGTTCTGTGAAGAAAAGGATGCTAGGCAATAATTTGCAAAGCTGGTGCTCCTTTTGAGAAGTAAGCCCGATCTTACATACAAAATGACAACAAGTAAGAAACTACAGTAAAGTAAAGTAAATGATTGGTTAGTCATTGTTACTCTAAACTTTTACATATGAAAACAGAAATTTGCCATTCTCTTATCTCTAGACATTCATAGAATCATAGAATCATTAGTGTTGGAAAGGACCTCTAGGATCACCAAGTCCAACCTTCATCCTAACATCGTATCTATCCATTAGACCACAGCCTCAAGTGCTATGTCTAGTCATAGACATAACATAGTTATATGTCATAACATATTTATGTCATAACTATGTCATAACATAGTTTTTAAACACCTTCAGGGATGATGGCTCCACTACTTCCCTGGGCAGCCTGTTCCAGTGCCTAATCACTCTCTCAGTGAAGAATTTCTTCCTAATATCTAATCTAAACCTCCCCTGATGCAACTTGAGGCCATTTCCTCTCATTTTGTCATTAGTAATTTGGGACAAGAGACCAACACCAGCCTTGCTACAACCTCCTTTTAGGTAGCTGCAGAGAGCAGGGTGTATTTACCTTTGTGTCATTCAGTGGCTGTAGGGGATTCAATCCTCTTCTCTAGACTAAACAACCGCAGTTCCTTCAGCTTCATGTCCTTCTTGTACTGTGGTGCCCAAAACTGGACACAGGACTCAAGGTGCAGTCTCACGAGTGCTGAATACAGGGGCACGATCACTTCCCTACTCCTGCTGGTCACACAGTTTCTGATACAGGCCAGGATGCAGTTGGCCTTCTTGGCCACCTGGGCACACTGCTGGCTCATGTTCAGCTGGCTGTCCACCAGCATCCCCAGGTCCCTTTCCTCCGGGCAGCTTTCCAGCCACTCTTCCCCAAGGCTGTAGCATTGCCTGGGGTTGTTGTGACCAAAGTAAATGACCTGGCAATTGACCATGTTAAACCTCATAGAACTGACCTCTGTCCACCACTCCAGCCTGTCCAAATCCCTCTGCAGACCCTCCCTACCCTTGAGCAGACCGACACTCCCGCTTAATTTTGTGACATCTGCAAATTTACTGAGGGCGCATTTGATCCCCTCATCCAGGTCATTGATAAAGATATTAAAGACTGGTCCCAGAACTGAGCCCTGAGGGAAACTGCTTGTGACTGGTCACCAGCTGGACTTAACTCCATTTACCACCACTCTCTGGGCCCAGCTATCCAGCCAGTTTCTAACCCAGCAGCGTCCCCCTGTCCAAGCCATGCGCTGCCAGCTTCTCCAGCAGAATGCTGTGGGAAACGGTGTCACATGCCTTACTGAAGTCCAGGTAGACAACATCCACTGCTCTTCCCTCCTTCACTAGATGGGTCACCTGATCGTAGAAGGAGATGATGTGATGGTATAAGACAACTTCATCAATTCCTGAAATTTCTAAGGTCTTGTGGAATTTTTGGGAAAGGGTGGTAAAGCAGCTCTTGGAATCCCTTGCAATAAAAGATATAAAACACACCTAATTCTTCAGATTTTTTCCAAATTTAATAGGCAATGAATTTAATCAAGTTAAATAGAAAGTGTAGAAATGAGCTGTGGTCCATTCTCACCTCTCTTTTTCTTACTGCAGTAGCCCAATTGTAAACACCTTCAACATTTTCATTAAGGACAATCTGAATTTTAAGAGTCGGGAGATGAACATCTTTAAATTAAACTTTGTATGGAAAGCAACAAAGAGAAATTGGAAGACAGTATAGGGGAACAGTATGTTAGAATGTAACACTTGAGATAGGATTTAAAGTTTTGAAAATATTTCAAATGGAGACTATAAACGATTTAATTCTGTGTTGTATGTTTTAATACATAGTATTTTGTCACAGTTTATTAGAAACTGGTGTTATGGATAGTCTGTTCTATTGACAAGGTCAATCTGTTAGTAGTGTGTCTCATTTGATGGTGACGGCAGATAATAGAGTAGTACCATGGTTTTATGCTCAGCAATAAGGCATTATCTGTTGATGAGTAGTTCAAGGATTTTTATTTTCGTGCCGGCACCCTTTGAAGTTAACTTAAGACATTTAAAACAGGTAAATAACGAGAAATACTTAATTGTATCTTTGTTTTTTCCAGTCCTCTTGATGACCTCTTTGAAATATGGTTTTTGGTTGCTTGTTTTGGAGAATGGATGGATATTGCGGCAGAACAATTACTGAAGGCTGCTGTAGAACCAGATGCTTTGTTGTGGCTGCTGGCATTTTACTACTCTCCTCAGAATGGAAATCAACAAAGGACTCAAACAATGGTGGGTAATGTAGTGATGGTAAGCAGCAATAAGCAGTCAGTACTCTGCTTATATCTTACTGCTATAAATCAAACAGTCCACACCAGAAGACTTAATGATCTACAGTGGAGAAGGTATTGGCTTCACAAGGTCACCTGGGAATGGTGTTGCAGCGGAGGAGTTGAGAGATAATTTTTGAGGATTTTCCTGGTGACATTTAGAAAACATTTTTCTTCTTTTAAAAATGTATAGATTAGCACATTTTTGGCTTTCTTATGGGTAACTTGTGTGCTTTTAATCACAAGTAAAACTACTCTAGGAGTGGCATTTTTTAAATTACTGTGTGACGGAATTCGGCATTTCTGTTATGGCACCTTTCTGAGAAGGAAACACGAGACAAATCACAACAGCAGTTGAAGCAGTAAAGATGCCTATCAAACAGAGCCCTGAATCCTAACCTTACCCATCTATTCTGATTTCCCCTATGTATCTTTACTGATTTTTGGCATGCATGAGATTGTAACAAATACGTTACATTCCCAGATGCTAGATTTCTAACAGAAGGAACTACTGTTCTAACTTCATGCACTATACTTCATGAAGAGTGAAATCCATCTGTGTATGCATGCAGGTACATGAAAGTCTTTAATTTAGACCTATTATGTAAGTTTAAACTAGCCCAAGCAATCTGATCTGCAAAGCCCAGATAGAAAATGGGGCTGCAGCATTTTTAGTTTTCCTTCATTCAAAAGCATATTCGGTTTGATATAAGCACTCAGCTCAGCCCACCACACTAGTGAAATATCATGCTTTCATTTTAAATCTAATGGTCCATGTACAAGAGTGTTCTGCAATATTTCCTTTCCCTCCCACCACCTAGATGGCACTACAAATGCAAGCTCACATACCAGTCACTTTTACATTTATTTTTTTTATTTCTTACAGTCTAGGAGCAGGGGTGGGCTGTTGGTTGAGCAGAGTTAGGTTAGAGCTCCAGTGATGTAAAGAAACCACGGTTAGTTTTCAAATGCAGTTTTGGGAAAGAAGGCAATAACCAAGCAATAAACATGAGTGAATGAAACTGTAGGACTATAGATGCAGATCTGTGTATGGAACGTTGTTCTAATTCCAGCACCAAGAGAATGAAATCACATTCTCCTATATATAAAATCATCTCCCTGGGTGTCCCCTATTCTATCAGATTGTTATTCTGTCATAATGTATGACAAACTGTAGTGAGAAAAAAGCTTTTCCACTGACAGACCACGTAGTTATTCATCTGCTCTCAGAGGTCTAATATTGCAGTTCATTACAATTCTTTAGCTATTTCAACTCACCCACCACCACCACCGCCCAGGTCAGAAATCATTCCCACAGTCCGTGCCAAGCTTCTGCCTTTAGTTAGATATTTGCTTTTTGTTGTCATTTGTCCCTTGCTGGGTTAGCACTCATCTCTTTCAAATGGAATGGTTTCCTCTTCAAACTCTGCACCTTTCACCAGTTAAGGGTTAAGATGAGATGGAACTTCTGGTAGATGCCAAGCTGAAGGACTTTTCATTCAGCATATTTTTGTGTGGAAAGGCATGCACTCATGACTCGAGATTTTGTCTTCCTGCTACTTACTTTAGGTAGCAGCTTATGTATCATCAAGAGTGGAATATATAGGCTTAAAATGATTTAAAGAAGAAAAAGGCTACTTTTGCTGTTCACTGGACTTACTTATATGTGCAGGACTGAGCATTCTGCTCTTCAATATTTATTCATTTGTTGGGAGTTTTTCCATACCTTTAGACTCTGAAACATTGGAGGAACAAAACTTGGAGGTTGGTCACAGTAACATTGTCACTAAGAATGAATCTCCTAGTGTACAGGAGCTCATGGAGCAGAGCCTGATATTATCAGTCTCTAGTCTCTGGCACATGGGATGGAGGCACGCCAAGAACAGGATGCACGGAGGAATAAAGAATCTTGAAGAATATATTATAGTTATCTTTTGTTAGGTTCTGGTATAATTTGTTGCCTCACATGTAATTGTGGGCATAATTTAAGAATAGCAGGTTTTTAAGATTGTTTTATGTGGAATTGTTAATAGGGCAGGAATGAGAAAAGCAAGGTTAGGTAAATGACCAAAACAAATTATCCTAGTGAACATGATCAAGAAACGGGTGTCCTTTTCCTTTTGGTCTGCAGTGGTATATTTTTCCATTGTTCCTGCACTTACTCTTTTGAGTTTTTTTATTATGAGGTTGTTCGGTTTATTTTTAATATAGTGAACAGAATTATTGTTAGGATTTTTTCCACTAGTTGCTTATAGTTCTTTTTCCATTGTGTACGTGCCAAAATCTTCTGTTTTCTACTCCCAGTAAAAATTAGGTTTTATTGGCTAATTCAAAAGGTAAAAATATAAGTTGCAAACAACACAGGAAGAAGGCAAAAACTGCATACTTACCGGAACATTTTATCAGCCAAGGTCAGGTTGCATGGGGATTTAATTGATTTGTAGCAGAAATACTGAAATGAGCCCTTGAGGACCCTCTGTTCATTTTCCCACAATGCAAAAATCTGACCATATTCTGCTGAGGGACTTTCTCCATTTCCTTTTATTATTAAAAAAGGTCAAATCCTGGATTGACGCCCTGCCTGCTTAATTAGCAAGTCCAAAGAAAGTTAAAATATCCATTCTGTCCACCTCTGTGTGTTTGAATCGGTATAAAAGAAATGTGCACAGCCCTTCCTTCCCTGTTCTCCCTGCTGCTTAAATGCAAACTCTTTTCATGTTTGGGTAGTTTCTGCCAAGGTCTCAGTTTCCTGCTAGTGAATAAATCCAAAGGAAAAATACCACAGATAAAACCTTTAGTCTTCTCTGATCCTGCATCCTTTGAACTTGTTTCCTACAGGTAGAAGCTCAAGCAGTCTACAATCATCTAATGATGCTCTTCAGCTGTAGAGACCTTTCTGTCAAAGATCTGGAGGCTGCTGTACACAGTATAAAGAGCATAGAGCAGTGTTGCAACAAGCATCTTATAGTACATCTTCTTACCAACTTTTTGCTGTTTTCTGCTGGTGGACATCTGATAGCCCAGGAATTTATTTACCATGTAAGTGTTTCTTCCTGTTTTTCAGTTTAAGTAAGGTGGATTTTTTTAACTATTTTGCATTTAAGTTCCTACTTCTTAATAAAGAAGACACATAACAGAAAATTAAAGACTGTGACTCCAGCAGTGATACCTACCCTGATATATAGCTATTTCAGCTACAGTGAAAGTATTTTCCTTTTTGACAAGACCTCACTAAAAAAGTTGCTGTTCTGACTGTGCAGCTGCTGAAATAGTTGTAGTAGTAGCTTGCAGTTAACAGATACTTCCTGTGCATATATACCTGGCAGAAATAGCACATGCAAACATATTGCTTTTCCCAGTTATAAATCACTCCCTTAATTATCCAGCTGCTGCAGAGATGATGGAACTCTCTTCTCTCTGTTTTCCATTATGTAAAACAGATAGTTATTAAGTGTTAGCATTGAAGAGGCAGAAGCTTGATGCTTTAGCAA